>WAAF01011380.1:25351-52128 GCA_013400475.1 Tricholaema leucomelas
GGAAGGCTTTGATAGCAAACAGAAAGCATTCCATTCACTTTTAATTCTCTAAAATATTCATCTGTTTTTAAATCCTGTGTTTTACAGAGAAAGCAATACTGATCTGGCATTCTTAAAAGCAATTGCCAGATGCTTTGGAGCGCTAACAAAGCATTCCAAATATGGCACAAGTTTCAACCTAAACTAACAAGACCTCAACTTCACTACTCTCTGCACATTAACTTAGTATTAATTCACTAAAAAGGGCGAAAAAAAGTCAAATAAACTATTATCTTCAATGTAACACATCTGCGTGGTACTTTGGACTCCAAGTGCAGAGTTCAGCAATACACTCCCCTCTGAAAACAAAGAGATGGACTTGATGATCTATGAGGTCTCTTCCAACCTTGGTAATACTGTGATACACACTGCTGCAATCCTAATTCATGCCCTCTCTTTAACAGTTACTGCTCACAGGACTTTCCTTCCATGTTTCCTAGTTTCTCTCTGAAGGCCATGGCAAACCATTCACCCACTAACAGTCACAGAAACCTACCAGTTTGGCCAGCTTTCTTAGGTGGGACAGGCTTAGAGAAGCCAAGCAACACTGGGACTCTTATGAGATGACAAGAGCTCTTTCAGCTTTCCCTGTTGCAAAGGGGGTCTAAAGAAAGAGGTGCCACATTGTACTTACTGAGGCAGCCAAATCCCTAACAGTCAAAACAGAAATGAGATTGGGTACCATTCTCTCAACTCCTGATCCTTGAAGAGTGACAAGGCAGTAACTAAGGATGTTTGCTGAGCTATGGGTACAATGACATGTAGTTTTTAAACTATTCATCTACTGGATTTCCCTGGATTATGAGTCTCTCAAAACATCTTGCGAATGCACTGTCACAGAGTGCAACATTAGTAATGTTTTAATGAAGCTTTTGGTTAATTTCCTACTCAAATGAAGTTTACAATAATTTTCTTTTTGAATTCATAGCTCAGCAAAAAGTTCTTTCACACTGCTGCAATAGAAAGGCAGTAGCAATATATAGCCTTGTTTAATCTTTTCAATACTACATATTAGAGCACTTCAAGGAGGTCACAATCACACTTCCCTCCTATTTCATGATACAATAGCTTATAAATAGATGGGGTTTTTTTGGTCTTTAAGGGTTTTTATTGCTTCAAGTATGTTAAAATTTACATAGTAAATTTTCTCCACTGTCCTGTCCACCAAAAATCAAATCATTTGAGATTAAAGTGTTCACCCCCACTGGCTTCTGCTTGAAGAGGAGCTCATAAAAGGCGCTTTAACTACAGACAAATTCATTCCTAATTAACATGTAGTCATCAATAAACAAAACCAAAGTTAGGTCGTTTTCTGATACTGTAAAAATGGTATTTCAGAATACTTACTCCAGGGACAGGAAAAGCCAGTGCTTAGCAAAAATTCTGTAATTTCTCTGCAGTGCTCTTGCGTGGTAATTTCCAGCAGCAAGCACAAACATACATAACCTATTTCATTCATGGCACTTTCAAGAGTGCTCCTCCCTTATTACTTCAGTTACACCAACACAATTTCTGTGCAGACACACAGTAACTAAGCTTTTGCTTTCCCCTAGCTGCCCATGCAAAGACAGGCTGTAGAGTAGAAGACAGCAATACTTATTAACAGCGCCAGAAAGCTACTACTAAGAAATGCATTGCACCCAGCATTAGTCATTCATTTCAAACTTGAAGTGTCTGTTTCCTGGAAAATGCCGCTCAAAGACTTGGCTTTTTAGCAGAACTTGGCTAATGGATGCTTACTAGCAGTAAAGCTTACTGGTGTGGCTCACAGCAACGCATCGCCCAGCCTTTCAGTGACACAGTCCTGGCTTCTCTCACTCCCCTTTGGAGGTTGACTGATGCTTGTACTTCTCACTATCACAGAATAAGTGCTAGAGCTTTGTGAAACCATATTTTTTTCCCCGGTTTGGCTGAAGCCCAACATCAGCAAAGTCCTACAAGGATCTAGGATTATGTCTGGCCCTTACAATGTGGGTTTTTTTTAATCCCTTTCCCTTGGTGCTGCTAAGTCAAATGGAAACACAGACCCCCCCCCCAAGGAGCAAGCACAGACAGCAATAGGACATAAGGAAGGAAAACTTAAAAAAAAAAAAAAAGACAAACCAAAACACTGTCTGTAAATATATCTCAAGTGATGAAAGACTTTGTATCCCATTAATAACTCCTGAGCCATCTAGCCACACATTCAGATGTGTCATCTGATGTTTATAAAATGCTTTTTCTTTGTTGACTTTCCAGCATTCAAAACCAGACCTAGTTGTTGGTGTGATAGTGCATTTTGTGCCACCGTATCTTTGATGTATGGGACCAGTTTTCTGGGCACAGAATTTCTAGAGAGGAGGACTGCAGTTCACCATACATAAAGCCGATTTTATCCGTGCACCTGTACGTCCTATCAGTACCCGTAACTTCTAACACAACTACACAGAAAACAGCACTCTTGTTTCACTGCTCACCTATTTTACATGAAGATAATTAAAAGTTATAACATCTGAGAACTTCAGATTTGAAGAGTCAGCATACCACTCACAAAACAGTTTTCTATCACTGATATATAGTAAACATTTTCTTTAAAAGAATCTAAGGAAATTGAAACCATTGATTTCAAATTCAGCTTTCTCAGCCATCAGTTTTCAAAGCAAATCTGACAATAAGATCTGTCTCTCTGCCTAACCCTGCACATTTGCAATACTCACACCACTCCAGCAAGCCTACCTGATACACTGTAGAATTAAACAAAATCCTCCAGAAACATTGGTGAATGATGTATGAATATGATGGGCTCATTAAACTTTAGAAGGATTGATTTATATTTCAAGCCTGCTTTCTTTGGTTTCCAAGATGTATTATTGTCTTGTAAAGGATCAGTATCACTCCACTGCAGGAATACTGATTTAAGATAACACACAGCATACACTATCATTTCTTTTTGTTTCACATATATGACAGGATTTATAACATTCCCATGAAATAGATTAATTGAATATCATAGAATCAAGCAGGTTGGAAGAGATCTCCAAGACCATCCAGTCCAACCTAGCACCAAGCCCTGTCCAATCAATTAGACCATGGCACTAAGTGCCCCATCCAGTCCCTGCTTGAATACCTCCATGGATGGCAACTCCACCACCTCCCTGGGCAGCCCATTTCAATGGCAAATTACTCTCTCTGGTAAGAACTTCCTCCTAACATCCAGCCTATAACTCCTCCACCACAGGTTGAGACTGTGTCCCTTTGTTCTGTTGCTGGTTGCCTGGGAGAAGAGACCAACCTCCACCTGGCTACAGCCTCCCTTCAGGAGGGGAGCCACAACTTACTGAAGTGACTGCAAACACAGCCATGTTTTGATCATGAATACTTTGTGTTCCTTTAGATTCCTGAGCATTGTAAAACTTGGACAGTGTAAAGCCAGAGACCACCAGAAAGCCAAGACTTCTAGTGGGTATTCCCTCAGCAGAGAACATCTTAGAACAAGATCTCTTCCTTTGTACACAAATCACCAGAGTATTTTCTCAGTGTATGACAGTCAAGCAATGACAGAAATGATCACCAACCAGAACACCTAGGTAAGAGAACCCATACAAATGGATTCTATGAGTAAACGCTGTAATCAAAAGGGTGTTTTTTTTTCCTGGGAGTTGCAGGACAATAACAGTGTTTCAGAGTTGAGACACCTTCAGCTCCATGTTAGGAGAGGCAGACAAGCCCACATATCAGACTGCAGTAATTTAGGGATGGATCCCAAGTAGAAGTAGACCTAAACATGTGCTTACACTGTATGAGATACACCCACTCCTAGAAACTAAAATGGGTTTACTTAGATACACCCATCAAAAATGCTTGATTAAAACTGCAAGTGAATGCTCAGAACCTCACCTAACTCAGTTTCCAGTGTCAGAATGCTACACCTGTCCTGACACACAGGCAATGTCGCCATAACTGTCTGTGACATGGCAAAAAAAGGTTTGTAAGTTTCAGATAAAGAAGTAAGCCATTCATCTGCTGCTGGGAAATAAAGTCTTTTATCTGGCAATATTCTTAGCAGGGAGATGATACCTAGAATACAGTGACCAGCAAAACTCTTTCCTGGACACAAAGTTTCTCAGAAATTGCTATGTTGGGTCACAATATCATTAACCATTATCAGGTCTATGAACCCATCGTAAATGCATTTCTTAATGAACCCACCATAAATGCTTTTCTTAGAATTCTGAGTACACAAAATGAAAGTTTAATCTATCTCAAATCATGTAATGCCTTAAATGACCATGGGTGACAGGGATCTAATTTAGAGTATTTGGTTTTTAACTTAAGAGCTAAGTTTTACTACATGAACGGAAAACTGGAAGTCACCAGCAAAGACATTAATTTCCTTTAAAAAGAGCAGGAGGTTAACAAAACCCCAACACAATTCCAACACTCTGACAGTAGCCTGGAAGCCCAAAAGCCATCAGAAATATAGCAGGAGAGAGTAAAGACATAGAAACACCCAGAGGTTGTTTCTTTTTTCCCATTTCCCTGAACTGGCAACATATTTATTTTTTTAAAAATCCAACAAAACCCACAACTGAACTTAATGCACAGAGATTAAACAACAGCCTATACTACTTTGCATGGCATGGGAATCCCAACAGTTCCTCCTTAACTGACCCTGGTGAGAAGCATTTCCTGTCAGCTCCAGAAGCAGACCCACATAGCAAGCCTGCCAGGTGCTGCAGGAAGGATGCTTACCTCACATGCTACTTTTAATGGTGCTAGCTATTTGAAGTAGAACATCAACAGCAAACTCATACAGTTTAGGAGCCAAAGGACCTCCAAAGGATAGGGAAAGGATGCAGAAACGATCAGCTGTTGCTAGCAAGACTAAAGTTACAGTAACTGTTTCACTCTTGTCACTCTATAGACTGTGGTTTAACTGCACTATTTCAAATCCATGACATGTAGGTTTGCAACTGTCACACAATTCTTTTTTCCTACCCCTGCTGCTTTTTTCTTATTTTGCATTTGAACAGGGCATAATCATACTCCCTGTAACACAAAACACACTTTCACATTTGTTTTCATGTTGCATCTTTAAAATTATCACCATTCTTCAACAATGTGATTTCATTCCTGGAAACAGTTGCCTTAAAATGTTAAGCATTCCTCTGCAACTCTTAATTATGCTGTTCCTTAGAGCCCTTACCAGCACAGCTTCCCTATGTCAAGTGCAGCTCTGGCAACACATTAAATTCAACATTTAGCATACAGTGTTTAAACACATAGACAACACATTCTTGCATTTAGCCTACCCTGTTAATACAGAGACTGCCTCCTCCAACAAGCAAACATTTGACTCCATTTACACAATGAAACTGTAACTTTACAATCTTTTGATGTGTTCTAAAAACAGGATCAACAAATAAAACCCTTCACGTGAACAGAATGTGAAGTCAAATACTAGAAGGTAAGCACAAATATTAATCATTCTTTGTTTCACTCTTTCCCATTTGGAATTTAAAGGGAAAAGCCTTGGCAAACCAGCTGTGGCAGAATACCTTGCTTATAAAGATTATGCCTTTGTGATGATTGCAACTTGGCATTAACTAAGAAAGTTTGCAAAATGTGTCTTAAAGTAAACACAGAAACCCTAACTAACATGCCACTACCAGACATCTGTAATTTTAGCTTGGTTTTAATCTACATATTGACTCAAATGTGCAAAGAAACCAGAATCTGATTAAAGTTCTAGGAAATGTAATCCAAAAGCTTTGCTCAAGACCTATTTCTAATTGAGGATTTAATACTTGGACAGTACCTTCCAAACAAGGATTAAGAATTTTGCAAAGGAAGACAGTATGCCTGTAAACTGCTGCCTTGCTTTTCCCAGCTCAGGAAGTGCAGACACCACACCCAGAATCTTGTTCAAGCCTTTTTTTCTCCTCTTACCACTTCTGCTTTTTCTCTTCTCTTTTCCATATAAAGCTCAGTATTCGGTTTTAATCTTTTCTCTCAAACCAGAATCACAAAACATAAGAAATATTTGTCCACTCAAATTATTCAGTTCTAAACACAGAGCTACAGTTCCAAGATGTATGGATAAATGACAAATGCAAATACAAGAAGTTAATGTCTTCAGCATTTTAGTGTTTTATCTGTCAGTCATGTAGAATCTTCCATTCTAAGTGTGTCCCCGTAAAACACCATGGTTCCACCTGGATCTTTACCAAACATCAGCCTAGCACAAAAAAAACAACAGACTGACACTTTAATTGCAAAGTGGCACTGTGCTCAGGCTGCTCTTCACACATAAAGTTATCTTAAGGAATAATAAGAACAACTTGACTTCAGAAGGTTCAAAGCCCTTCACAAACAGTTATGTAACTCTTCCCTTTGTAGCCCCGATCATGTTTTATTTTATTTACAAGCAGAAGTATCTATCCCACGAGTTATACAATGAATACATCTATGTGTATCTGCATCCTCAGCTAACATCTCCACTGGTAGATGGAAACAAATTGAAAGCACTGCTTCTGTGAATCAGACAGGAAACTCTACACTTCAGTCAGTACTAGAGAGAGAAGTGCCTTGTGGCTCTGCAAAGAGCATTTTAAATCTTGAAAGTTTAACGAGTTCTCTAAGCTTTTTAAGCAGACTTTAAATCCCCCATACATGAAAATACAAGCCATTAAAGTACACATGAAGAGAGCTAACAGCATAACATATCTCCTTAAAGAACGCTAAACCTCTGTGTAAGACGGACTGTTCAGTGTGTGGGAGGGCAGAAGCACGCTGACATTAGCTCAGAAAAATATGCAAACTCTTTAACACTTCTGAATGCAAGCAATTTAAAAGCCTGCAAACTATCCCCCAGGCAGTCATCTCAAACAGTTAAGTACTAAAATGAGACTAAAATTACACTGAAGAAAAGCACAGGAATGTCAACTTTCATACTGCCTGCTTGCATTGCACGATGCAGGTTGCTGTTTGCAGCTTTGGTTTAGTTGTGCTACCACTGGTATGCTCATTCACTGAGTTTTACACATTACTTTTGTAACAAGTTAATATTTTTATTCAACTCATCAAATTTCTCCCTTTCAGTGTCATTGCCCAAAGCCCAATTACACTGCTGAAAGGAGCATATGGCATAACATGAAAAAAACCTGACACAGTCAGGCAAATGTCTGGGGAATAATTCATCTCTACCAGCATTGATACCACAGTGCCTGCCCCCACATTACTACAGCTGCAATCTCTGGAGTAGAGAAGAACCCACCACTCCTACCAGGACTGTCCTCTGGCTGCTGGGGAGTAGGGTCATCCCTTCCCACTGAGGTCTTTTGCCCTTAGTGAAGAATGCAGGGGAGATAGGAAAAAGGGTTTCCTTGACCTATTTCTCCAGCAGCTCTCACCCTTCCCCCTCCTACAGACACATATCTGCACCCACCTCCAAATTACACATACATCCAAGAATTTCTGGAGGTTGGCTAAAAAAAAAAAATATTTAGAAAATGAGGCACTGAAAAGCAGAGGCACATTTTTGCAACTGTGAAGAGAAGCTGAAAGCTGGAGTGACTACCCTCTATTCCTCAGTCTCTGAAAAGGAAAGGTAAAAAAGTATGAATGCCAATCTTTATCTTAGATGCTAAATCACAGTTGCCTTCCCTTTGTTATTCCAAATTCTCCAACACCCACTCTTCGCTAGTGACAATCCAAGCACACACAACAACATCATTCATATCCCGAGAAGCTTTCCAATTAAATGAAAGATATTTAAGCATAATGAAAACACTCATTTAGATATAATTGGAGGATTTAAAGTTAGACAACATGTTAAAATTTATGAAGGATTTACAGGCATGCTTGGTGCTCTGAGGCAAGAGTGCTTGAGTCAAACTCTGGCTTCTATTCCTTGGTTTTGTCAAAAAGGACAACCATGATGCATTACCTGCTTTTGCCCTCAAAACCTTTACATAATCTTCAACTGCAAAACATTTTGCTCCTAACCAGTAGATAATGCTGTAGAGATATCAGGCCAGATTAAACATCCTCTTCCAAGCTCTTTAGATACCATCATTTGAAAATGTCTTAACAGGAAAAACAAGAAACCATTATAGACAAGTAGCACTTATCTAAAGTGCCATATGAGTTAAGGAGAGTGGGTATAAAGTTTGATGAAACTTTAGAGTGTCACAGAAAGAAAGGGGTTCCTTTTACATACAAAAACTGCGTCTGAGACTACAGTCACAGTATCACAGTCTCACAGTATCACCAAGGTTGGAAGAGACCTCACAGATCATCAAGTCCAACCCTTTACCACAGAGCTCAAGGCTAGACCATGGCACCAAGTGCCACGTCCAATCCTGCCTTGAACAGCTCCAGGGACGGCGACTCCACCACCTCCCTGGGCAGCCCATTCCAGTGTCCAATGACTCTCTCAGTGAAGAACTTTTCCTCACCTCGAGCCTAAACTTCCCCCGGCGCAGCCTGGGGCTGTGTCCTCTCGTTCTGGCGCTGGCCACCTGAGAGAAGAGAGCAACCTCCCCCTGGCCACAACCACCCCTCAGGTAGTTGTAGCCCATGATCTGAAATGGCATTATACAAACTGAAGAGGCATCTTTAACTGTCTGTTGGAGTAAAATAAATTCTAATATAGCAACACAGTATTTGAGACTAGAAGTGTATCTAATCCATAGCAATAGGTGGCAACACAGTATTTGAGACTAAAAGTGTATCTAATCCATAGCAATAGGTGGCAACACAGTATTTGAGACTAAAAGTGTATCTAATCCATAGCAATAGGTGGCAACACAGTATTTGAGACTAAAAGTGTATCTAATCCATAGCAATAGGTAGCTGCTCTTCATAATCACCTGAAGAACACATAGTGCTTGAACAAGTTAGAGAAACCTGACTTACTGTAAGTCAGCACTTAGTACCCTTCCAGTGAAAACCTACAGTGAAAAAGGTTAGACGCATGTAAGGATTTTATCAAAAGTTGCAGTTGCTCTTAAGAAATAACCTGTACATGTCTTCATGTATCACACTGATAGAATTATCTTTTTAAATCAGGCTCAAGTGATGCTCTGAAAAAATAAAAGTACGTCAGAGGAAAACAGTTATCTGACAATCAGCATATTACACCCACAGGTTCAGAGTCTGTGGTTAATAAACAGCTTCCTACAGTGAAAACAAAAAAAGAAGAAGAAAGCAGCTTTAGGAGACTCTTAAACAAAACTCTACTAAAGCTAGACAGGTTGCTCATGGGCAGAGCTAGCAACTGCACTAAACCTTCTGAAGAACAGAGACCTTCCTGGAACTACACATCCTATTTGTACCTTACAAACCACAATCAAGTTCATGCAAAGGATTTTGCATTTCTAGCCTAACTCTTAGACTTAATACATATAGTTCTCAACACCACCAACACAAAGCTAAATTGGTTTTCACAGATTTTCTTTGAAAATTTAAAGGTCTTTTCCAACTTTAATGATTCTATGATCATCATGTATCTAGATAGAAGGCTTCCTAGCATTAAAGGAGAAATAGAGACAAAGCACTCAAATTTCAAGCCCTGTTCAAAAAAAAAATATTCTTTGCTGGAACAGAACATTTCAAAGGGTCTTCAAGTAAAACTTGAGCAGTCAAGGCTAAAGCAGTCCTAGAACCAAACTGTGGTATTTGGTGACTGAATTTCCTGGATCTGTCTGCACACTCCACAGAGTCTTTTAGTTGTTTTTCATATCTGACACAAATAAAGGAAGGCATAGAAAACAGCACTTCTAACCACACAAACCGAAACCAATTTGAGTCATCTTCTAGGGAAACCGTTGACAGAAATGCTGAAGACCTTAGGTTCACAGAATTTATTGCATATTGCCCTTTCTACTGCAAGCTGATGTATGTGCACTGCCTTTTGAGCAATCTACACTTAGTAAAATCAATATAGGATGTAGAGTTTATAGGATTCCTTAAATTTGCAACTTCATCTTTGCACATTTAACCATGATATAAAGTTCAGCCACATGTATGTCTACAGTATATGTCTGTACAGGCACAGATACATGTACACTATTAACAAAAGTGGCACAGCACTATTACTTTGGACATGTCCTGTGGAAGAGTTCAGAAACACTACCTTTCCAGAAATTTAGTTTACTCTTCATGATGGAAGGATCTAGACAGAAGAAAAAAAAAAAAAAGGGAGGAAAACAGAATAAAAACAAACAAACAGCTGCAGACTGCTTTCTAGACACCACTTTCTAGGCTCACAGATAATCTTACTGCCCCAAGTGCAGTTTAACTTTCAGGAGTGCCAGGAGAAGAGTAAAGTTGTTGTAGATGCATCTGTCTTGCAATATTGAACCAACAGCCTCACATAAGACTATATGGACAACTGTGCCAGTACACTGTTCCCAGTAACTAGAAAGAAAATTCAGCACAAAGCACAACAAAGTTAAAAAAAAAAAAAATCAATCTTTTTACCCCTAGAGCTAAAGAGCAACACTCATCCTTAAAATAACAGTTTTGATAATATTAATTTCTGTTATCAAGCTGTCCTCTGGGTCTGTAAGTGAAAATCTAATACAGAAGGCCAGCTGATTATGGAAAAAATGGCACACACTTTTGCTACCTCTTTTGTTGGCTTGTTCATGAAGGAGTGGCATAAGAAAGAACTACAAAATCTGCAACTGCCTGGGAGGCAATGTAAAACCTTTCGCTGTAAGGTGCCACCGACACTGCAAGCCAAATTCACAGTAAATGACTATTGAGCTCTTAGAATAACTTAGCACTCACATCCCAGTTGCTCAGCTAACTCTTGAGAACAAAAGTTAATCCTTCTCAAATTCATCTCATTCGCAAGAACCAGGTTATGAAATTTCAAATTAAATGAATGAAGTGGAATTAAAAAGTTGTCACAATAACTAATTGCTGTATTTCAACATATTGCATTAATTGATGCTTACAGTCTTGACCGTCACGGAAGTTACGGTGTGGGCTACAAACTGATTCTGGTTCTCAAGGTTTGTATTAATCTATATAAAACCTCCAAAATGTTTTGAGTAGAAATCAGCGTTGGAAATAATTAGTGGAATGACTTAAGAACAAATTCACATTACATATAAACTTTGTTGCATTTGGTTATCTACGATCCTTTATAGCTGGAAGAGCCTCAGGACATTGTCAGATTCACACAATTAACATTCCCCAAGAGCTGTGCTATAATTAAGACTTTATCTCAAAATAATTCTCCAAAAGCATAAGTTTTTCATGATGTCACACTGTCTGTACAAGCATCTTCATAAAAGCACCAACTTAACAATAACTACACACGCAGTAGAGCTACCTCAATTTCTATTTGTTATGGCAGTTAAATGCTGCCACAGGGAAATTAAAATGCAGAATGCATGTCGCAGCTAAGCTTGAAAAGGAAAAGACTTTAAAATACATGGGTCATATTAAGGTCTTCTTCTCTCCTAAGTCAGCTTCTCCTGCTGTTCACTCATGCAAGGAGATCATAATTTGAGGCTGTGATATTTCCACAGCAACACTGGTGACAGTGATGTCACAAATTCAGGATCAAGTACAAGGAGCAGATGGGATGCGAGGGAGAAAGCCCCTATTTAAACACAAATCTCTTTCATAAGAGAGAAAGAGGCAAGAGCAAAGAAACAGGTGAATGGATCATGTTTTCAAGTATGATACATTCAAAAGATTATCCTACCATGAAAATCTATTTAAAGGCAAGACCTACAATACAGGGTAACTGACAAATTTGCTAGACCTTATAATCAACCAACCTTGAAAGCTCCCTGTTTAGCATGACAAGCCTTGTGCACCATTTCTAAAGTGGTGGTGAAGACAATACACTTTCATTCCTTATGAATGTTCTTTAAATAACTTTAACATTCAGATATATTAATTTGATATATTGTTGTGCTCATAATGCAACATGTAAATATGATGTCAAGTGAGTTTTTCATCTAAATTAGAGATCATATGAAAGAAATTAAAAGGAATCCCAGATGGGTCAGAATGGAGCAGGCTGCTAACAAGAACATTCAGCCAGCACAATCTGATTGGTGAAAGGAGACCGTGTTTTTTGTGCTGACCTGAAGGCTCCAACCTCCAGGCCAGCTGTAACACCCAACTCTTCACCGGTCACATGCTGCCGCCTCCAGCGCTGCTGCTATCACATCTCCTTCCTGCTTTTGACCAACCCACTAACAGCAACGGAGCTCACATCAAGTGGAAGGGACAATAGCAAAAAGTGAGTGCTCCCACAACACTGTCACAAATATGGTCTCCACATTAACTCAGGTCACAGTTGGAGAAGATACACAGATTTCTCAAACACCCTACTCTCCATAGAGAACAACTGATGTGCAGCACAAAACACCTACCAAACGAGGCAAGTGAAGTGACAATGACCAGAATTCAGGCACAGGCAGTCATTCAGAGAACTGCAGGTAACAAGAAGTGGTTTCTTTTGATAGTGGAGGCAGAAAGATGCCAAATCAGAAGTCAAAAGGCAGACAAAAGGAATTAAAAGGATACAGATGCATGTTCTGATCACAGAAGGGAAAAAAAAATCTGCATTTTTCAAGATTTCAAGATGAAGACTTGAAAGGATTATCAACAGTCTAAAAGGATTATCTAGTCTAAAATCTGCAGGTTGAAGCTAGGTCTATGCTAAAATGTGAACAGGCCCCCAGGAAGGGATGTCGGGTGGAAGCAGACACTAAATGCACAAAGCAAGGAGTCAAGTAGCTAAGCAGAGTTCACAGACATGATGTCTCTGAAATCACTATGGCAAAAACTGTAAAAGAACAGAAGATAAAATGTGCCAAGAACCAAACCACAACAGAGATCTGATTGTCTGAACCACAGCTACACAAACAGCAAACTGACAAAGCAGGCAATAAAATGAAAGATGCTGGTTGGTGGCAAAGAGAAGTTATCCAAGGACTGCACCAGGACGAAAATATCATTCTGTAACTAAATGAACAATCTTATGAAAAGGGAGGGGTGGGGGGGGTAAGTGTGAAAAAGACAACAGGTACAGAAAAGCCTGTTAAGATAGTCAGGAAAGATCTGAAGAACTATAATCAGTTAGATTCAGCCAAAAAAAGGTATTTATAACCATCTTAAGGCACATGCCCATGATACCATTAACAGAAATGTTGACTGAAATTTAAACAAAAAATAAATAAATAGGAATATTTTGAGGCTATGAACTTCTACAGGTTTCTAATCTGTCAGAGCAGTAAACTCTGGAAACAGCATTCAGAGCAGTAAACACTGGTACATTAGCACA
Organism: Tricholaema leucomelas; assembly: GCA_013400475.1. Lineage (NCBI taxonomy): Eukaryota > Metazoa > Chordata > Aves > Piciformes > Lybiidae > Tricholaema lacrymosa > Tricholaema leucomelas. The sequence continues at coordinate 38,688 of WAAF01011380.1, forward strand.
TTAAACACTGTACATTAGCACATTAGGGTAAGAATTATTTTAAGATGTATTTTATTGTTTTTATAGACTGCTACCACAGACTAACATGACTACAATATAAATCCAGTAAGACTTCTCTCTCTGTGTTTTTATAAGGCAAACAACCTCAGAGGAAAACAGGAATCAAGTTCCCCTAATGGACTTTCTAGAGGTAACTTCAATTTCAGCACTGAACACCCCATCTTCTTTTAACCTGAGATAAAAAGCCACCTCAGATAACTCTGGCATCTCAGTTACTGTGTGTTTATAGAGACGTGAAACTGATGGTTAACATAAGCTCAAGTTAGCAGTCATTGTTTGTATCATGTATCGAACCAAGGCAGCTGTCAAAGATCAGCCATAAAGTCTCTTTCTGTAGTTCAGAAAACAAACTATTTTTGTCATTATCACATTGACTGCTATCAGTGTAATGTTAATTTTGATCAATTGCTCTGCTAAAATGAAATCTTACATAGAAACAACACTTTCAGACTCAAGAACTGATTTCACATCCTGGTTTTGCAAGTATTTCAGAAAAAAAAAAAAAAGAAGATACTTTTACAGTAATCAAAATGAAAATATATCATGAAAAATTACAATTATAGATTAACCTTTTTAAAGGCAATAACATATCCATAGTCACTTTCTAATACAATCCCAATCCAACTGCAATTCAACACATAAGATGATACTGTTATCACAACACAAATTATTTATTTCCACCTCTCAATAGCATGGTGTATTACCTTCATTTTCAGATGCTTGGCATTTTACTTTCAGTACCAAATCAAAGGTACGTTCTGGATTTTCCCTAGAAGAAGGAAACACAAGTAATTAATCTTATGTGCTTCAGATAGTGTTTCTGTTATCTTCTCCATTCTACTCATACAGAATAAAATATGAATAGATTTTAAAACTGATTAAAATACAATTAGAAATCAGGTTAGTTAGTAATGTTAGGACGAGGGGGAATGGGTTTAAGCTGGAAGAGGGGAAATTTAGACTGGATGTTAGGAGGAAGTTCTTTACAGTGAGGGTGGTAAGGCACTGGAATGGGTTGCCCAGGGAGGTTGTGGATGCTTCCTCCCTGGAGGTGTTTAAGGTCAGGCTGGATGAGGCCTTGGGCGAGCTGCTCTAGTGGGAGGTGTCCCTGCCTGTGGCAGGGGGTTGGAGCTGGATGATCCTTGAGGTCCCTTCCAACCTAAACCATTCTATGATTCTATGAAGAACCAAAAGGTCACATTTTCCTGTACAACCTTGGAAAAGAATAAAATAAAAAAGAAAAACTGTGCAACTTATTGCACCAATACCGTCACTGCCTTAAAAAGCTTTTACTTCACCATACCACACCTGATAGAGGAAGAAAAATTGATACTAAAATCCTCATCACTCAAAATGAAACATATCAATGGAGTCATGAGCCGCCTCTTCTAAAGCTAGGTTTTGTTTCTACTTAACAAGGATAGCCAGCCTTTAGACATTGATTTTAATTCCACAAACTTAGGCACTACCCTTCCAACGCACGTGATTCCCACCACATGGCTGAGGATCACTTTGCATCCTCTGCCACAAAAGACCGATCTTTGACTTCAGAGGCTGAGCCTCAAGCACAATTGAGCAAGCATTAGCGCAATAACTATGGATGAGCCCGAGCCCAAACTAGCCTCCCTATCTGCAGCAGCCATCACGGTCAGCTCCCATCGAAGGCCACCGCCTCTTCCACCCCCTCAGCAACTACACACCTGATAATAACCAACTGCATATGCCAACAGCAATTAGCACTCAACCTAATCCCAATCTAAGTATTTACTAAAATAGTCCTAAATGCCATTATTATGCCACCCACCTCTCTCTGCCTACCAAATACACTGCTATTTATATTATAAGCAAGTGGTATAACCACACCCATATCAATCATCTATTTAACCACATAAAAGGCTGACACTCGAACTCCCTTCTATGGTAACCCTCCCACAGAAGGCAGCTGGAATCTTAGGCAAATGAAAAAAAAATAAATAAAAATCCAAGATTTGGTTCCAGGTTTACAGAATGCTTCAAGTGAAATGTACTAAAGAAACAACAGTGTGTTAATGTGTTGGTTTGAATGAAATCCAAAGGCTGAGCTGGGGAAAATTTCCGACGTCACAAATTAACTGACTCAGAACATGCTTTCACCGACCACAGCACCACCAATAACAATTATAATCCAGGTTGCAGGGACATAACCTGCCCAATATCACAATCTGTCTTTGCATTGTATTTTAAAGCATTTTACCTGGGAAAATCCTCTATCTACTGATCTCGTATGTGTGAGATCAAATTCTGCACTGAGTTACAACTGCCCAAATCCAGGATGCTGGAGATTTATTCTGGTATTAAAGCCAATCCATTGTTCTTCTGGCAGGCAGGCAGGTCCAGAATGAAACTGATCAGGCCTGGCTTTGTTGAGTCACCTAGAAAACTGAACCATAACAGTCCTTCCTCTAAAGATGTGACATCTCCCCATCATATTACTGTAGTTCAGGCACTAAGTTTATACTCTCAGGCTCTCATTTCTTCCTAAACCCCAGACCACACAATGCTGGGGGTTTAATGTGAATAGGTTCGAGTGACACAAACGTTGAGTGAAGGCTTCCACCTCAATTCCTGGCTGAATTACCCTCACGAAGAGAGCTCTTTGAAGCCACACTGCCTTCCCGTCTTTCACTATACCACTCTAAATCTGCTTTTGCAGAAAAACGCTTCGAAGTTTACTTGTCACATCCCACTACGCTTAGAAGTGTCAAAATGTGTCAAACTAATCTGAGAATTGTCAGACTGTCTCTCATTTCCTTTACAACTACCCCGTAGCAGCCTGCTTATTCATCATATATTTACACAGAGATTTTTGCCAACTCCTGAAGCCCATGGTTAACATCTCATTGGTTTCCAGCGCCGGCAAAACCAGGTGGCCGCCCCTGATGGGTAAGACTTCACGGCAGTGCTTCTAAGCACCTAAAAATCTCTTTGCACCTGTCATACCATAATACCAAAAAAAAAAGAGAAGTGTTTGCAATCACTGAAGAGATTAAAGTCAAAAACTTTAGCCCACCAGCTGCTGGTGGTGGTAGCAGGGTCGCTGCAAGCAGCGGTACCACCCAGGCCTGAGGGAGCCCTGGCGACCAAAGCAGGGAGCTGGCTGGGCCTGAGGGCTGTGGGCGCCGCAGGAACAAGCTGCCACCATTTCACAATTCCTTTCCACCGGCCGCAGGCCAACAGCGTGCAGGCACCGCTCCGCCCGCCCCCGCCACCACTCCCCGGCACGGACGCCTCTGACCCGGCGAGACCGGCGGTGGCAGGAGCTGCAGAAGGACCACGTCAGGGCAGGCGTGCTAGGGCCGCCGGCAGACATGGGAAAGGCGAGAGGCAGGCGAGCGAGCGGCCGCGAGCACTGCAGCTGCCTCCTCCCCCTGCTCCAGGCCGGGCGGGGGGCGCCCCCCGCCGCTGTGCGCGCCCCGCTACCTCCGCGCCGCGGAGTCCCGCCTCGCCTCGCCCCGGCTCCGCTGCCTCCCGCCCGCCCCGCTGTCACTCAGCGGCCGCGGTGCGCCCGGCCCCTCGCACGCTCCCACCGAGTGGGCTCCCCCTCCCCTCGCTCCTTGCCGCCCCGCAGGCCGGGGCGGCTGCGAGGCCTACTGACTCCCTGCTCACCGCGGAGCTCGGCTCGGTCCGCCGCGCCTGACAGCCCCATCGCGGCCCCCGCCCCGCCCGCGCCAGCCCCGCTGCGGCCCCCCACCGACTGCCCCCCAGACACCACCACCCCCCACTCACTTGAACCTGCTGTCCATGGTCACATCGCGGGCACACGGCAGCTGCTCCAACGCCCCTCAGGGAGAAGCGCCGCGCCCGGCAGGGGCGAGGGGGCAGCGCCGGCCCCTCTTCCTTCAGTGGCGGGGGCGGCTCAGCGCTGCCGCGGAGGCGGCGGGCGGCGGCCCATGGCTGCTCCGCTCCCCCGGCTCGGGCCGCGACTGCAGTGGAGCGGCAGCACCGCCTCCTCCCCCCGTCTCTCAGTTCCTGTTGCTGCGGCTCCGGCACCTTCTGGGAACCAGGAAGCTCCGCGGCGGCCTGGGGAGCCGCCGGGGCCGGTGTCACCTGAGCCCAGCGGGGGAGGGCCCGGGGGCGAGCGGGAGGTGGCGGGGGACCGTGGGACCTGCCTCTGTCGGGGACGATGGACGGTCCCAGTCCTCCGCGGCAGGTGCGGCGTGACAGGCCCGGGACGACTGTAGCACCTTCTCGGGAGCCGGCCTGAAACTAAGACAGGGTCCGGAGAAGGGGTTCCACATAGGTGGGGTAGGGCAGCCCATAAGTACGGCAGCACCGGCAGCGGTGGCATTTTACCGCACGGACACCACTACCACCTGCAAAACAAGCCACTCAGATAAGTCCAGCGGGTGTGTTGCCTTACACATCTTAACCACCTTCTTGCATTCTTCCTGCACAGCAGGAACGTGGAGCTCTTCATACTAAAGGTCATAAATGTTAACTTAACCTGCGGTAATCTGTTTAGCTTTTATCGAGTGCTAAACAGCGTCCCAAACTGCTTAAGAGGTGGTGCAGTGGATGGGCGCGCTGGAGTAAGTGCAGCATCCTGTAAACGCATGAAAAGCGTTATACCCTCGAGTGTTTCTAGTGAGTTTGGAAAGGAAGGAAAAATAACACCATCCTTGAGAGGCTTCCAAGTCTCATTCATCTGAGAGGCACGGAGAAGCCAAATTCCCACCTACGCAAAGTTTCCCTCACCAATATAGTATCACTGCCATGGAAAAAAAAAAAAGGTACAAAATAGATTCTGTGGTTCTGGGTCAAAGTAAAAACATTCTTTTCACGCTTCCTTCAGAAACTAATCATCATATCAAGAGTTAAGTAAAAGAAAAAAGATCAAGCCAACTGTTTATTAAACACATAAAACAGCATTACCAGGCCTGAAAAATCAAAGGTTTGAAAGTCAGGAAATTACAAATACTAACTTTTCCAGAGCAATATTGTTTTGGCTTCGTTACACATCCCACACACCTCACAGGATGGAGATTAAATAATAATAAAAAGGTATAGATGTGCAGCAGGAACGACTGAATGTTGCATCAGGAACCTTTGCTTTGGGATTTCCTTGGTGTTCAAGTACTTAGCTTCCCAGCCTTCATTCTGCAATAATTCTTGGCTGGCTTTAACAAGCAGTATTTGCAACTCCCACTGAAGTAAATGAAAGTGCTTGGGGCTTTGTATCCTTGACACATAACCATGAGATTGATGTAGCCAAGAGATTTTTCAGGAAAAAGAAAACTATTAAATGTGAGGGGACTGGGGGGGTATTATTAGAGGTTCTGGAAGCAGGTAGCTTTCACTCTGTTAAAGTTTAACTTCTCTGCTAAGATCAGTCAACTAAAGGGCCAGGAGAGAGGGAGAGGGTTACCTGTCCACAGCAATGGGAAGGGCAAGGCAGGAGCCCTGCTGCAGCCCCTGCAGCTGCTCATCTGCAAGTGCCTGTGGTAGTCTAGATGCATCCTGCACGCAGGGGATGCTGCGAAACTGAAAAGACTTCAGCAAGCAGCAGCCAGTAAAGACCAGTACATTGGAAAGCATGCATGGAGAGGTAAACCATCACAATCTTGCCTGTGCATCTGCCTCTCTACCTCCCTTCTGCCTTCTGTATCTCTGGAAAGCACACAGAATTTGAAACTCTGCTGCAAAAAAAAACCAGCCAATAATTCATCAAGAGTGAATTTGTATTGGATGATTATCCTAGTATTGAGATGTTTTATTTGTGGAAAAGCTCCATTTGAAGTGTGCCAGACAGTGGGAAAATTCTGTGTTTCAGGATTTCAGTGAATCTGTATTTTTTTTATATATATGAAATACTTCACAAGCCTACTGGGAGTTTGTTTCTCCCTTCTTATGAGCTGCTGATGCTTGCCACTTTTACAGGCAGAGGAGTAGTCTGGTGAGCCATCAGGTTGGTCCACTCTGCAATTCCAACCAGTCTCTTGCACTAGTGTCTGTCTTGGCAGATACAACCACTAGGTCCCTTGGAATTTATTTTATTGTAATTGGAGAAAAAATAGGTAATGTTTCTTTTCCAAAACACATGCCTTGTCACTAGATTAAATTGACTGGCTACAGTGACTAAACCTCTCCTGCCTGGAAGAGCAGGAAGAGTAGAGGAAGTTCACATTTAAAACAGAGGGCATATGAGAGAAAACCCTGTTGAGATGAGGCTCACATCTCTCAGAGCTATTATTTCAGTCTCTGTGAAAACTTAAGCAGACACCTGTGCCCAGGTTACACTGAGTTCATGTTTTTAAGACTGCTTTGCAACCACAGCAGCTTTTAATGAAAGACAGTGTTTCAGGAGAGGTGATTGTGTTCTAAAACCACCTCTTGCCGCCTCGTTTTCAGCCCTTGCTTGGGGAATGGTTGAGGCAGAAGGAGAAACTGAAAGAAAAAACCTAATAGATACGCAGAGAACGGATGAGTGTGTTCTGAAACCAGGAAAGGCTAGTTTGCTCTTCTTTAATTTCCCTTTCCAAATGAGAGCCATGAAGCAAATGATATTTGGGTTTGTCAGAGTCATCTGTTCTACTGAGTAATCTAGAAGACACAAAGCGTTTTTCTTCATGGTTTGCATGCCATGAAAATGGCTGAATTCTGCCTCAATTCTCTCTGAAAGGTTGGTGTAGGGACTGCTCTAAAGGCATTTGCACAGAATGGGGGACAAACATTTAATTCATAGACACAAGCAACTAAAAGCCAGGTAATTTAAAGATTCTTTCTCAGTCTTAGCGGCATTTTGCCAGTGGCAATTAGTTGTCTTTGTATCACTGTGATAGTGTAAAGAGCCTTAAAACCAAAGCAGATATTCACAGGCATTTTTTCTCAACTCCTGTGTGCTATCAGTAAAAGAGATCTCCACGTAAACTAAATTGGATCTACAGGTCGTAATTTTCTCCCAAGCTGGTTAACACTTTGCTGTAAGAGGTTATATGAAAAAGCACCCAAAAGTCTTGTGCTAGTTTGAGCCTAGCTACAATGTTTTGGTGAGAGGGACTAGATCCTAGGCTGTGAAATGAAAACAATGGTGGTGTCTACTTCCCTCATAGTCTTGCTGAGATGTGTAAAAAAAGGCAAAGCAAAACATAAAGTCACTTTCCTCTCCACTTTGCTCTAGGCTTTGCTCTGGGGTCTTCACCTGCTGGGGATTTGGGGCTGCTGGCTGAACTCCATCTTACTCTCTAACTTCACCCTCCATTTCCTTTGGGCTGATTCACCTTGGCTTCTTAATCCCCCTTGGCCAAACCTCCATTCTTCCATGGGACTGGGGTAAGGTTGAGAGGGGTAGGGGGAAGGTGAGGGGGTGGTTGAGAGCCCCTCCTGGGGACTCAGGTTTCTGGGAGGGGAGTTGTGTTTCTGTATTACCTTTTTACCTTGTATATTTCTGTCTATATCTGTATATACTGTAAATATCTGCTTGTACATTGTGCCAGCTGTAAATATAAGCCTCGTTCATATTTCCAGAGATGGCTGAGTCTAGTCTGGGTGATTTCTAAAGTGTCGGGGGATGGAGGACACCCAAACCACCACAGTCTACTTCATCTGCGTTAGCTAAGAAGAGGGTGAAAGTGCCATGAGGCAACTCATGTCAAGCATCAACATAAAATGTATAGCACACCTCCTAGTTTACAACCAAATTCGATATGGAAACAACAGGAGATGCAGTCAAAAAATGCCAAACAAAATCCACACCCAAGCCTTCACATCCTTTCTAATATGGAGCAATCTTGCTATTCTCTGCCAGATCAAAACCATGTGAGTTTGAGTCTATAATGATGCAGAGCACGGTTAGGATCTCAAAAAAGGATACAGGAAACAGACAAAAAATGGCCACACATCATGATGGCACTTGGAAGCAGTGGAGCAAAAGAGAGAAGTTCTGTGAGAATCCAATTAGTTTATTTTAAGTTGAAACTCTTACATACATACTGTCAGTGATTTTGTTTTGGTGGGGAGAAGATAAAAGGGACAGAGAATCATAGAATCAACCAGGTTGGAAGAGACCTCCAAGATCATCCAGTCCAACCTAGCAACCATCCAATCAACTAGGCCATGGCCTTAAGTGCCTCATCCAGCCACTTCTTGAACACCTCCAGGGACGGTGACTCCACCACCTCCCTGGGCAGCCCATTCCAATGCCAATCACTCTCTCTGTGACGAACTTCCTCCTAACATCCAGCCTAGACCTCCCCTGCCACAGCTTGAGACTGTGTCCCCTTATTCTTTTGCTGGTTGCCTGGGAGAAGAGACCAACCCCCACCTGGCTACAACCTCCCTTCAGGTAGTTGTAGACAGCAATGAGGTCACCCCTGAGCCTCCTTTTCTCTAGGCTAAACACCCCCAGCTCCCTCAGCCTCTCCTCATAGGGTTTGTGTTCCAGGACTTTTGCCAGCTTCATCACCCTTCTCTGGACATTTTCCAGCACCTCAACATCTCTCTTGAATTGAGGGGCCCAGAACTGGACACAGTACTCAAGGTGTGGCCTGACCAGTGTTGAGTACAGGGGAAGAATAACCTCCCTCGTCCTACTGGCCACACTGTTCCTGATCCAGGCCAGGATGCCATTGGCTCTCTTGACCACCTGGGCACACTGCTGGCTCATGTTCAGCTACTATCTACCAGTACCTCCAGGTCCCTTTCTGCCTGGCTGCTCTCCAGACACTCTGTCCCCAGCCTGTAGTGCTGCTTGGGGTTATTGTGGCCAAAGTGCAGAACCCTGCACTTGGCCTTGTTTAATCTCATCCCATTGGCCTCTGCCCACCCATTCAGCCTGTCAAGGTCCCTCTGCAGGACTCTCCTACCTTCCAACAGATCAACACCTGCTCCTAGCTTGGTGTCATCTGCAAACTTACTGATGCTGGACTCAATTCTCTGGTCCAGATGGTCAATAAAGATGTTGAACAGGACTGAGCCCAGCACTGATCCTTGGGGAAGACCACTAGTGACTGGCTGCCAACTGGAACATACTATTTATTTAATAACAAAACATACTACTAATGAAAGTAGTTTTTCTCTTAAACACTGCTGCAACCTGTAAAGAGATTTCCTTCAGCACATTATTCTCAAAGCTTGCTGAAAAGATGTTCTCCCCTGGGAGCTCCAACAGGTTTGTCCAAAATGGCATAATTGAAAAAGTTGCCATTTCCCATTGTCTGGTTATAATAAAATGTTTATTGGACTACATTCTTATGATCAGCAATTTATCTCTTTTACCAGGAATTGCTCCTTTACTTCCTATTGAGTCTGTACTGGCATTGCTTTTAGTCCTTATTCCTTCAACTGAGTTATGGCTGGTCTGTGCTATCTTAGTGTCTACCAGTATGTCTTGTAACAACATAGTCATCTTCTAGGACCTCACAGATTTGGAAAGCATCTTCTAGAAGAAATAGTGGCCTGAGAGTTTGTGGTTCATTGTAATGCTATTGGAAGTTATTTTATCAGCTTGTTTGGATCTTATACATCTCAAACATCTCATCTCAAACTGTTACTGAGTGACAATGAAATCTCTTTATGGCAAAGTTCTCCAAACCCCCCTAATTCACAAACATCATTTTCCCCATTACATTTCTTAGCTGTAATACTGCCATGAGACAGTATTTGAATGATAAAATACTTTACTTTTAAGAAACACCTGATTACATTAGGTAATTTCATAACCCAGTATCTCAAGTTGTGCCAGGGAAGGTCTAGGCTGGAAGTTAAGAGGAAGTTCTTCACAGAGGGAGTGATTTGCCATTGGAATGGGCTGCCCAGGGAGGTGGTGGAGTCGCCGTCCCTGGGCGTGTTCAAAAAGACTGAATGAGGCACTTAGTGCCATGATCTAGTTGATTGGACAGGGCTGGGTGCTGGGTTGGACTGGATGATCTTGGAGGTCTCTTCCAACCTGCTGGATTCTATGACTCTATGATTTTTAAAGGTAGTCATTCATTTAAAATAGGTCTCTTTCAAGAAGCCCATAAGGTTCATTTAAATAAATATATGTAACAAACACACATCTACAAATATTCCACATACTTCTTGATTGCTTGCATGAGCCCTCTTAACATCCATTTTCATCTTTCAGTGTTAAGAACATCTTAAGCATTCTTAAGAATGTCATCTGCTTAAGAACAGATGATGGTTTAAAGAAAGCATCAGCTAAGCTGATACCTTGAAAAGGTATAGACGTGGCTGGGTAGAACTTTAGCATGAAGATTGTGCTGTGCTATCATTACATTTCAGGAATGCAGCATTCCAGCAGCTGTCTTTGTCCCTTCATTTGTACTACACAGAAAAGCTAATATGGCCAAACACAAACAGAGGTAAACCTACTTATTAATTAATCAGTGAATTCCCAGGGAGACATCACTGTCTGGATAGGAATGAAGATTCCCAGGATTTCTAATCAGTGTTTCCTACCAACAAGACCAAGAAGGCAGGCTTTAATCAGGTTAACTTTAATTGAAAGTTTAATAAAGGAGCTAGAGGAACATTTGTGAATATAAGTCCCAACCACAGAGTTTTAATAGCAAAGGTACTCAAAAGTGTAAGTTATTTCAATCTGGCTGTATTAGCTTGGTTTACTGATAATATTTGCAAATCACAGAATCACAGAATGTTAGAGGCTGGAAGGGACCTCGAATGATCATCCAGTCCAACTCCCCTGCCCGAGCAGGATCAATCATACAGGAACACATCTAGGTGGGTCTTGAATATCTCCAGAGAGGGAGACTCCACAACCGCCCTGGGCAGCCTGTTCTAGTGTTTACTCATCCTCTCGGTGACAAGTTTTTTCCTCACATTTCCATGAAACTTCCTATGCCTCAACTTCCACTCATTGCCCCTTGTCCTCTCATTGGGCATCACCAAGCAGAGCCTGGCCCCATCCTCTTGGCACTCACCCTTTACATATTCATAAACATGAATGAGGTCAACCCTCAGTCTCCTCCAAGCTAAAGAGCCTCAGGTCCCTCAGTTTCTCCTCACAGTCTATCAGTAATAGCTTTTGTTAGATTTACACCACAATCTACAGAACTTATGAAGTATGTAAATATTTATAAGCCAAGCAGACATTTGCTTTACCCATGCAGCTCTGATATCTTAACAGCAGTTTGGATGGAAATTAATTCAGAAATTAAAGACAAATACTATTTCCATGCATACTAACCTCAATTCGTAGACAATTTAGTAAATTATTTGTGTGGATTTATAACATGTGCCATATGTTATAACATATCTAACATATGGCAGAATCTAACAGTAGAATAAAACCACCTTTCATCTCTGCTGCTTGAATCCAGCCTTCAGCCCGCAAGCACCAAGTACTTCCTGGGGGATGTGGATGACTCAGAGGAGTTTTGGAAACAAGCAGTGATCTTTGCCCAGTTGCAGTTTAGGTGCAAGTTAGACACCTTGTGTGCTAGTTTGAAGCTAGCTAGAATGTTTTGGTGAGAAGAGTTAGATTACAGGCTGTGAAAGGGAAACGATGGTGATGTCTACTTCACTCATAGGCTTGCTGAGATGTATAAGAACAAGAACACAAACATAGATAACACAGTTGCTGGCTGGGCTTTGGGCTGAACTATCTCTTTCTCTAACCTAACCTGCCATCTGTGTGACTAATCCACCTGCTTCTTAACCCCGCTGGCCAACCCTCCATACTACCTTAAACATAAGGCAAGATCTCGAGTAAGGTTGAGGGGTGGGAAGAAGATGGAAGGGTGGCTGAACGCCCCTCCTGGGGACTCAGGTTTCTGGGAGGGCTGTTGTGTTTCTGTATTACCTTTTAACTTGTACATTTCTGTCTATAACTGTATATACTGTAAATATCTGCTTGTATATTGTGATAAGCTGTAATTATAAAGCTTCATTCAGTTTCCAGAGCTGCTGAGTCTAGTCTGGGTGATTTCCAAAGTGTGGGGGGCGGCTAACACCCAAACCATCACAACTGCAAAGCAAATAGTATCCTAAACAGCTAGGACAAGCACTGTCTGACACCTTGCAACTGACCTCCCTGTTAGGAAGTTCAAAGAAGTGAAAGACTGAAGAAAGAAACTGTTCTCTTTTTACATTAAAAATAACCCTTCAAGAAAGGTGTGAAAAACCATGGTTGCAACACCAAGGGAATATACCCAGTTCTTTCCCACAGATAGTGATTATTATGGAGATTTTTTTTCTCAGCCCAGCAAGTAGTTTTCTTAAGAATGAATTTTTTAGTGAAGCAGCAGGGTCAGGGAGTATCCTTCAGTACGGACGGATCCAGTAGAAGGAAATCACTCATTCAAGTCATTTGCAAGTAAAAGTTTCTTACGGGAGTGAACGTTTTCTTCCTGAATAAATTCAGTTCTTCTGTTTAGGCAAATATAGAATCGTAGAATCAAACAGGTTGGAAGAGACCTCCAAGATTATCCAGTCCAAACTGTCACTCAGCCCTAGCCAGTCAAATAGACTGTGGCACTAAATGCCTCATCCAGGCTTCTCTTGAACACCTCCCGGGACAGGAACTCCACCACCTCCCTGGGCAGCCCATTCCAATGCCAATCACTCTCTCTGGGAAGAACTTCCTCCTAACATCCAGCCTAGACCTCCCCTGGCACAACTTGAGACTGTGTCCCCTTGTTCTATTGCTGGTTGCCTGGCAGAAGAAACCAACCTCCACCTGGCAAGAGCCTATACTCTTCAGACTTCTCAAATGCATATTTTTTAGTGCTGCAGGCTGTAGGATACCTGATGAACCTGGTACTGGCTAAAACCACCATAGAAGAAGATTCTTCTTGTCATAGATTTATTTCTTTAAAAGTTCTATCCAAAGCAATAAGAAACTGAGTTTTGTTTTCAGCCAGAGAAATTTCATGTTGTTATAATCTTCTGAATGTGGACTTCTTGCCCTGAGGCCAAATGCACGTAAAATTGGGAGGTGAGCTCTATTAAAATGAGGATGTGTCTATAAGCTGGTTTGGAAATTGTCTACTGTGTCTAACAAAAAAAAAAAAAAATCCAACTTGTAAATCAAACCATACTAAATGTTAAAAGATCAGTTTCCAGCTGGTTATTTGACAGGGATTAAGGCCCTCTGTATACACTGGCATCGTTATCAATGAGTTGTAGGAACAGACAGAGTGTCTGCTCAGCAAGTTTGCTGACAATACCGAACTGAGGGGCTTGGCTGACTGTTGTGGAGGGCCCATAGGCCCGAAAAATAGGCTCATTCTGTGCCTCACTTTGCTTTGCATGCCCAGGCATGTTCCTCCCTAAACCAGGGGTAAACAAGCCCAAAACGGGTAAACACATTAAAAGACATAAAAGGTACAAAAGGCCAAGGTGCCATGGTGTCTGCCTGGCCCCGGCCCTGCTAAGGCCTGTG
>WAAF01011380.1:52840-154631 GCA_013400475.1 Tricholaema leucomelas
GTTGGGCAGGTGGTATATTGACCCCAAGCGGAACTGAGCCGCGGGGAAAACTCTCTCTGTTAATAGTCTGTTAATAGTTGAATGCTGGTCATTGGAATAGAGTTCTTAGTAAGACATTCATTGTGATATTAGCCCATAAGGTCGACCCATAACCGTGAATGAACAATATTTAAGACAGTGGTTGGGGGGTGTTGAGAGTTAAGAATATTGAGTTTAATAAACATATATTTTTATATAACTATCTCACACCCGCTGATTTCTTCCCTTCGCCACAAAAGGGCGATAAGGGCAGAAGTCCCCTCCGCCACACTGACACACCTGAAGGCTGTGCGGCCATTCAGCTAGACTTGGACACATTGAGAGCTGAACAAGGAGGAACCTAATGAGGTTCAACAAGGAGAACTGCAGGCTTCTGTGCCTTGGAAGGAATAATAAACTGCACCATGTTGGGAGGTGATAGGACCTGGGAGTCCTGGTGGGCAAGAAGATATCTGTGGGACAGCAATGTGCCCTTGTGGCCAAGAAGGCCAATGGGATCCTGGGGGGGTATTAAGAGGAGTGTGGCTAGCAGATCAGGGGAGGTTCTCCTTCCCCTCTGCTTTGCTCTGATGAGACCTCACCTGGAATATTGTGTCCAGTTTGGGGCTCCCCAGTTCAGGAGGGACAGGGATCTACATGAAAAAGTCTGTGAAGGGCTATGAAGATGATTAAGGGACAGGAGCAGTGCCCTATGAGAAGCGGCTGAGGGACCTGGGGCTTTTTGGGCTGCTGAAGAGAAGACTTAGAGGGGATCTAATCAATGTTTACACATATCTGAGCCTGGGGGTCAAGAGAGAGGGGACAAACTCTTAGTTGTGCCCTGTGATACGACAAGGGGTAATGGGTATGAACTACAGCAGAGAAAGTTCCACCTCAACATGGGAAAGAGTCTCTTTACTGTAAGGGTCGCAGAGCACTGGAACAGGCTGCCCAGAGAGGTTGTGGAGTCTCCTTCTCTGGAGACTTTCTAGCCCTGTCTGGATGCATTCCTGTGTGACCTGAGTGAGAGTCTATGATCCTGCTCTGTCAGGGGGGTTGGACTCAATCTATGGAGATCCCTTCCAACTCCTAACATCCTGTGATCCTGTGAGCTGTTTTGTATGGAAATCAGTTCTAAAAAGCAGAATGGTTTCTCAGCTCTGCAAAGGGTGCTTAATTTACACACAGCCAATAGAGATGGTGCATGTTCATATTTACCTGGATAAAAACACTTAAAAGCACTGCACCATTTCCTTTCCTGTATCTGAATATCCTGCATTCAGGATCCCCATTCTAATATTGTAGCTGATGTAATGAGAACCCCCCTAGAGTCTGTGGCTAGAGATTTATCTTCAGCATTTATTCTAAGAGCTTTGCTCATAACTGCATCAGATAATTCAGTATCACAGAATCACAGAAACATTCAGGTTGGAAAAGACCCTCAGGATCACCAAGTCCAACCGAGAACCCTACTCTACAAGATTCACCTTAAACTATATCCCTAAGCACCACATCCAAACGACATCCAGGGTTGGTGGCTCAACCACCTCCCTGTGCATCTCATTCCAGTGCAGCTCACCCAGGGTGTGAGCTGGGGATATTTAGTGTGGAGAAGAGGAAACTGAGGGAAGATCTCACCAATGCTTATCAACCTTTCTTCTTAGGAAAGGCAAATTTGCTCTAATTTTTTTTTTCAATAAAGGAAAAATTCTGTCCTTGTGCAAAGCATGAATCCTAATGTAAGTGTCTAACAAAAAGGCAAATTTGCTCTAATATAAAATTATCCTTTTCAATAAAGGAAAAATTCTGTCCTTGTGCAAAGCATGAACCCTAATGTAAGTGTATAGCAAAGAGGCAAATTTGCTCTGATATAAAATCATCCTTTTCCATAAAGGAGAAATTCTGTCCTTGTGCAAAGCATGAATCCTAGTGTAGGTGTATAGCAAAAAAGCAAATTTGCTCCAATATAAAATTATCCTTTTCCATAAAGGAGAAATTCTGTCCTTGTGCAAAGCATGAATCCTAATGTAGGTGTATAGCAAAGAGGCAAATTTGCTCTGATATAAAATTATCCTTTTCAATAAAGGAAAAGATCTGTCCTTGTGCAAAGCATGAATCCTAATGTAGGTGTCTAACAAGATTCTTGAGGAAGGCTTCCTGCACTTCTGTTACTCTAATGCTCTGTTCTGCAAACAGGTTAACAGGTAAATCACTGAATGTGCTAGTTTGAGGCTAATTTTTACTGAGAGAAATTAAATCCTTAGCTGTGAAAAGAAAGAAGAAAAACAACACGTGTCCTATATCACCATCCTTCTGCTGAGAAATGCAACTAGTTAAAATAAAGGTAAGATAAGCACTGCACACACACACACACACTGCTCAGCTCTCACTTTGAGCTGTGCCTTCTTGTCTGGTCTCTGGCTGACTCTGCCTCTAACTCTCTAATCCACCTAACCTCTTTTTCCTCTAACCTCCTTGTCATGATTGTTTGTTTTTTTTTTTGACATCTCTCCTCAGATCTCCAAATTCATCACATGAGATACACATGGGTTGATCTGGTTATTTCTGGAGGGAGGGGGAAGGGGGTTTGGGTTGGGAGCCCTCCTGGGGACTTTGATTGTTTCTGGGAGAGGTTTGTGTTTCTATGTTACTTTTCATTTGTATAAAAGTGTATATATTTGTATATATGGGCCTGTATATTGTGCTAAGCTGTAAATATAGATTCATTCCTTTATTTTCAGCCACTGAGTCTAGTCTAGGTGATTTTCTTAAGTGTGGGGGGGCAAGGAACACTCAAACCATCACACTGAAAAAAACTTCTGCAGTTTTTTTCCATTCAGAAGTGTTAGAACAATTGACCCAGTCATCTTTGTGCTAAATCATAGAATCATAGCATCAAACAGGTTGGAAGAGACCTCCAAGATCATCCAGTCCAACCGAGCACCCAGCCCTATCCAGTCAACTAGACCATGACACTAAGTGCCTCATCCAGGCATTGCTTGAGCACCTCCAGGGATGGCAACTCCACCACCTCCCTGGGCAGCCCATTCCCATGGCAAATCACTCTCTCTGGGAAGAACTTCCTCCTAACATCATAACTACAGACAGTTCAAACAGATGGGTTTAGATCCCCTTAGGCATTTGCCATTGGTCAGATACTAAAGGCACTAAACTGAGAGATTCTAAGTGCAACAGATGAGAGTATTATCTCCAAAAAATAACTCATACACTAAATTGCCATAATTATTGCTATGCTTACTGAAAAAAAAACTTGAGGTTAATGTCTGGCTAGAATTAGATTGAAAGAAGGAAGTGGCAGCTCACAAAGAGCAAGACCAATAGGCTATCCTTAGGCCAGTACAGCCAAACTACAGCCATGCATTATACAGCTATTAGTTTAATTACTGAAGCTAGTCCAGCTGCCTACCCTAACCACTGGTGCTGCAGATCTAGATTAAGAGAAGAAGAATGATAGGGCACTATACTATTTAGCATCTGAGAGGATGTGCTTCAGAGAGTTCAGAAAGACTACCCTGTGCAGCCACCTCACCATTTTATTTCAGGGCTTTGCTCCTCACTGGTGTGAAGGCGAACATAGGCTCCTTAGCAGTTCTCTGTTAAGTTCTCTCTTGCTGTAAGTCTGCCACAGGATCAGGCTGGTTTGTTCTCAGAGTCCCAGGCAAACACAAAAATTAAGTCATACTGATATTATTTATTTTGTGCAGCATTCTCCATCTGTTGCTTTTCTCAGTAGTTCCATTAGAAAGTAATTTTGTTTCATACTCTGTTTATATTATTAGCAGATGTTGGAGCAGAGTAATGTGTACGTGTTCTGGAGAAATAGAAGTGTTGCTAAGTGTAAACCTCTGTGTGCTGTCCTAGGACTTGTCTTATGACACTGCATCCAAGTACCTTGCTGCCACATGAAATCACACAGGTACGAAGGAACATCCAGAAGTTACCTCATCCAGCTTCCAGAGTGGGTCACAGCAGAGCAGGCTGCTCAGAGCTTCAATCAGATTGGTTCCAAGCATCACCAAGGGTGGAGGGTACTACAGCCTCTCTGGGCAACCTGCTCATTACAGTATTTGAGCATCAGGGGAAAAAAATATATTACTCTATCAAGATAGAAATTCTCATTTTCCAGCTCATCTTTACTGCACCGTGCATCTCTGAGAAGAGTCTGGTTCCATCTTCTCTGCATCCCAATAGGGCCTGGATTGTAGTTGGCCTTTCTTCTGTTGCAGGGGCATGGTACTAACTTACATTCACCTCACTGTCCACCAGGTCATCCCAGGGTTTTGTTCTGAGTAATGTTTTCTGGGAAGTGAATTTCCAGCCTGTACTGTGTCAGAGCCTCGAGTGAACTCCCCAGCCCAGGATTTTAGTTGGTTCAGGAGTTTAGTTGACTTGAGTTCAAGGTCAGCCATTTTTTTGCTGATCTGATCTGTTTGTTGGTAAGAAAGCTAGAGGCAGCCTCAGCAAGGACCTGCCTGCCTCTCTGTCTCTGAGGAGCTGCTTTCAAGCCATGCTTGGCCTCAGCCTAAGCCACACTGCAGCTGTGCTACAGCTGTGTTAGTGCCCATTCTTGCATCTCCCTGATCCTGGCTCTGATTGTGACCTTCTGGCTTGCTTTCCTGACTTGACCTTGAACCTGCCTCATCACAGCAGACTTGCTGGGTGATCACTGGTCACAGTTTCCAGACATGAGCAGGAGAAGCCTTTCTTGCTGGCCTTCAACACGCTTTACTAATTTCAACTCAGCTGAGCTTTGGATTTTGCAGTTTGCTCTCTGCATGCTCAAGCAGTGCTTCTGTCTTCCTCCTGGGCAGCCACTTCAGCCACCTCTTTTGCATCTGACTTTGGTCAGGAGCACCTGTTTCAACCATTTGGTATTCTGCCATGCTCGCTTTATTTTCTGCATGTTGTGATAGGCTACTTTTATGCTTTAAGGAGCTTATCCTTAAAAATTAACTTACTCTCCTGAGCCCCTTTTCCCTTCAGGTCTGTCTTCCATGGGAACTTACTACATCTTACAGTCATTGCAGGCAGGGCTGCCTTTGACCTTTTCAGCTAGTTCTCCCTTGTTTGTGAGTAACAGTTCCAGCAGAACATCTCCTCTAATGAATTCATGATCATCTGCTTCAAGATAGTGTCTTCAATACACTCCATGAACCTGAACTGGTTGTGCATGGCCCTGTTATCATTCTAACAGGGTATTTGAAGTTCTGTATGAAATCTAGGGCCTATGATAAAGGGCATTCAAATTCAGCAGAACTCAGCAACGGGTCTGTTGTGTGCAGACAACATTTGGACTCCAAATACCTGCAAACACATTGTGTGATACCAAAGACAAATGCCGCTGGGCACACTACAGCACGAGCAGGAAACACAGCTAAAGCTGTGGTGCGACTCATTGACAGGACAGTATCAACTGACATGATGAGACTGTGATGGTTTGGGTGTTACCCACCTCCCCACACTTTGGAAATCACCCAGACTAGACTCAGGCAGCTCTGAAAATTGAATGAAGCTTATATTTACAGCTGAGCACAATATACAAGCAGATATTTACAGTATATGCAGTTATAGACAGAAATAGACAAGGTAAAAGGTAATACAGAAACACAACAGCCCTCCCAGAAACCTGAGTCCCCAGGAGGGGCTCACAACCACCCCTTCACCTTCCCCCTGCCCCTCTCAACCTTACCCCAGCACCAAGGAAGAATGGAGGCTCAGACAGGGGGTTAGGAAACAAAGTGGATTAGCCAGAGAAACGGAGGGTGAGGTTAGAGAGAGGCAGCTCAGAGCTCCCCAGCAGGACTAGTTGTGCCTTATCTATGTTTTGATTTTTAGTTCTTATACATCTCAGCAAGCCAATGAGTGAGGTAGGCATCAGTCTTGTTTTCCTTTCACAGCCTGTAATCTAGTTCTTCTCACCAAAACATTCTAGCTAGGCTCAAACTAGCACAGTACATCACATAACACAAAGGGTACATCAACCACTTTAAAACAGTCTTCCTGTACTGGCATAATGAAGAGCCACAGCCATTATCACTGCTGCCCAGCACAAATGTTAACACTTTGCTGCGGGGCTGAGCCTGGGAGAGGACAACATCCAGCTCGGAGGATAAAAGTCATCTTTGTGGTCTTCTATCACAGAATCACANGTAATACAGAAACACAACTCCCCTCCCAGAAATCTGAGTCCCCAGGAGAGGCTCTCAACCACCCCTTCACCTTCACCCTACCCCTCTCAACCTTACCCCAGTCCCAAGGAAGAAATGGAGGCTCGGCCAGGGGGTTAGGAAGCAAAGGTGGATCAGCCAAAGAAAATGGAGGGTGAGGTTAGAGAGTAAGATGCAGTTCAGCCAGCAGCCCAGAGCTCCCTAGCAGGAGAAATGACCTTATCTATGTTTTGCTTTCCTTTTGTACGCATCTCAGCAAGGCTATGAGCGAAGTAGACGTCACTCTTGTTTTCCTTCCACAGCCTACGATCTAGTCCTTCTCACCAAAACATTCTAGCTAGCTTCAAACTAGCACAAGGTGTTACCCACCCCCCACCACTTTGGAAATCACCCAGACTAGATGCAGCCAGCTCTGGAAATTTGAATGAAGCTTATATTTATAGCTTAGCTCAATATACAAGCAGATATTTACAGTAGATACAGAAATATATGAGGTAAAAGTAACGCAGAAACACAGCAGCCCTCCCAGAAACCTGAGTCCCCAGGAAGGGCTCCCAACCACCCTTCCACCTTCTCCCACTCCCCTACCTTACCCCAGATGTTGCCTTGTGCCCCAAGGAAGAATGGAGGGTTGGCCAGGAGGGTTAGGAAGCAAAGTGGATTAATCAGAGAGATGGCAGGTTAGCTTAGAGAGAGATGCAGCCCAAAGCCTAGACAGAGAGCGACTCTCTTACCTGTATTTACGTCTGCTCAGGCAGAAAGAGGCTCCCTTATCTATGTTTGTATTCTTATTCTTATACATCTCAGCAAGCCTATCAGTGAAGTAGACATCACCACTGTTTCACAGCCTGCCATCTAGTTCTTCTCACCAAAACATTCTAGCTACCTTCAAACTAGCACACCATGGAAACATGAGGAGGCATTTTTTCACTCTGAGGGTGACAGAGCACTGGAACAGGCTACCCAGGGAGGTTGTTGTGGATTCTCCTTCTCTGGAGATATTCAAGACCCACCTGGATGTGTTCCTCTGTGATCTGCTCTAGGTGATCCTGCTCTGGCCAGCCTGATCTAGGGTAGGATGTCCCTGCCCATAGCAAGGGGATTGGAACTAGATGATTCTTGTGGTCCCTTCCAACCCTGACTGATTCTATGATTCTGCAGGGGACTTGGACTGGATGATCTTTCAATTTCACTTCCAGGCCCTGACATTCTATGATTCTGTGACATTAAAATATAATTGTCTCGAAATCCTCACCTCTAAAGATCCACTCCTTTATTTCAGCTACAGCCTCCTGAAAAAAAAAAAAAACAAACCAACAAAGCAAAACAATCATTCAAAGATCTTTTACACATGAGCACATGATATCCTACACCAAATAGTCCAAAGGCATGTTCTTTCTACTCTAAGTGCCTTTGATGCCAGCTGTTAACCATGGTATTTTGTTTCCAGGCTTCTATGGCAAAGCATTGCTGATGCACGTTTCAAAAAGCATTGTGAAAGCTAATCTCATTCTATTTGCTCATCTCATCTGATATTGATTATTAGTATTCAATGTATACATGTTAATCAGGGCTGGGCCTGGGCCACAGAGCACAAACCAGTCAAGCTGAAACTTGCCAAAGGAAAACAATTTGGAGAGCTTAATAAATACTCCCGGTACCAGGATTTACGCTTAGCATAAGCATATCCACTACTGACACAATCAATTGCAATCATTTATTCCACTTTTCCTACTGCATTACAAAATAATTTTGCACAACATTCCCTTCACAGAATAAACCAGCTTGAAAGAAACCTCCAAGATCATCCAATCCAACCTAGCACCCAGCCTTAGCCAATCAAACAGACCATGGCACTAAGTGCCTCATCCAGTCTTTGCTTGAACACCTCCAGGGATGGCAACTCCACCACCTCCCTGGGCAGCCCATTCCAATGCCAATCACTCTCTCTGTGAAGAACTTTCTCTTAACACCCAGCTTATACACCCCCAGGCACAACTTGCGACTCTGTCCCCTCATTCTGTTCCTGATTGCCTGAGAGAGGAGACCAACCCCCACCTGGCTACAGCCTCCCTTCAGGTATTTGCAGACAGCAATGAGGTCACCTGAGCCTCCTCTTCTCCGGGCTGCACACCCCCAGCTCCCTCAGCCTCTCCTCACAGGGCTGTGTTCCAGGCCCCTCACCAGCTTTGTCGCCCTTCTCTGGACACATTTCAATACTTCAACATCTCTCTTGAATTGAGGGGCCCAGAACTGGACACAGTACTCAAGGTGTGGCCTGACCAGTGCTGAGTACAGGGGAAGAATAACCTCCCTTGTCCTACTGGCCACACTGTTCCTGATCCAGGCCAGGATGCCACTGGCTCTCCTGGCCACCTGGGCACACTACTGGCTCATGTTCAGCTACTATCTACCAGTACCTCCAGGTCCCTTTCTGCCTGGCTGCTCTCCAGCCACTCTGTCCCCAGCCTGTAGTACTGCTTGGGGTTGTTGTTGCCAAAGTGCAGAACCCTGCACTTGGCCTTGTTTAATCTCATCCCATTGGCCTCTGCCCACCCATCCAGCCTGTCAAGGTCCCTCTGCAGGGCTCTCCTACCTTCCAACAGACCGACACCTGCTCCTAGATACCAGATAAAATCTTGAGTGCTGGGATGAAGTTACACTTTTCTCTTTTATATAAATAAATTTTAAAGATCATCACTCTCTCCTTCAGCCTTTCAAAATCTTTCATTCCCTAGCATGTATGTAAACTCAGATTTGAGAATAATTGATCTTGAAATGTCTGGCAGAATATACAGCCTGCTGAAACAAGAGCAGGATTGCTCTCTCCATCCACTCCCATAGTTTGTGTGAATCCATGTGGATCCAGCAGGAGACTGATTCAGTGTGTCAGGGGTAGGGGAATGAAGGAGACCTGTACATCCACCCAAACAGAAACACAAGGTCCTCTGCTGTGTCTGAAAGCGTTTTCCGGGAAGAGAGAGAAGTGTGACGATGCTAAACCAAACCAGAGTGGAGAACACAAAGGTCTCTTTGTCAAATTTCCAAGACACAGTTGCCTTCACCCTTTCTTGGTGTGCATAATGCTTCCCCTGGCCTCCTAATGAAGCTGCCAAACACCACCCTCCCCCTTCATATTTCATGCATCATTTCGTTGCATAGACCTTTCTGTCCTTGGCATTTGTCCCATATCAGGTTTTGTCCACTGTATCCTCGCAGTCCTGGGGAGCGATCAGCTTCACTCACATGGAGCTGCTGTTACAAAGAGCAGTGCTGCCTTTCCCAGTGAATATGGAAAGCTTTTACAAGAGGACTTCAATCCATAAGAGTGAATCTATAATGGGCAAAGCTGTCTGATCAGATTCTGTCAGCAAGCAATCACAGCCCAAGTTCACATCAGGAATCATCCCTGATTGTTTTCCAAGTGTTAGCATTAAAAGAAAACACCTAAGTCAACTGATGAGTTTGGCTACCTCCAAAATCAGCTGTTTATAATAAAATTAGAGTAAAGCAAATGAAAGTTTAGCTACAGTTCCACCATTCCCATGCAATACAATTGCACCTTCAGGTGCCGAAGGGTGCTCCTCCGTGCAGTAAAAGAAAGCTCATTTTGTGCTCTCTTTTCATAGTTTTCACTTTGTATATGTGACCACTTTTTTTATCTGCAAAGCTCAACATTACATCAGTGATGTGTTGCCATTTTTTCAGAGCAGCCTCATGTGTTTTAAGATTCACTTAAATCAAAAATAGCAGGCTGCATTTAAAGGCAGGGAATAGACATGCTAAAGGAGACAGATTATGCCCCAGATGATTAACATCGCTCCATCTTCACCAAAGTCAGGTAATCTATGCCAGCTGGCATTTTGGCTTTGCATGGGATGCTTCCAATGAGAAAAGATGAAAACAATACTGAGAGTGATCTAGAGAGTTATAAAAAAGCTTTGGACTTATTATTGTAAGATTTCGTTTCTGCATTTTTGCATAAACCCCAAATGTTTACTAATCAGGTCAAGGCATGTGTCTGCTCGGGAGCTATCACAGTATTGTTGAAGAATCTGGCAAAATGCTCAGATCCACTCTCATTTATAGCACTTATTGCCAGAATGCTCTGTCATCTTCCAAGAAATGTGTATTTCTTGGACTCGTTGTCCCAGCTGCTTTATTGATTCCATCGTTCTCCTTTCCAAATCACACCGTTCCAGCTCATTGATGATTCTAGCCAGTGCTGGTTACACAAAACGTTGTTGAAAGTCATCTTTACTTTGAAAAGCCATGTGTTGACCAGTATTTTTAGTTGACAGATGTACTCAACCAAGATGACAATCTCCAAATTTTCTACTTCTGTGGGTTTTTTTTCCCTCTCAGAAGGCAATGAGCTGTTTGCTGCAATAAACTCTTCTGTTTTGCCCATACTTATGGCCACAGTCCATACTCTAAATCACTGTCTGCATTATTTTAACATAAATCCCCTTTCAAATACTCCTCTAATTCAATGGCATGCTGTAAATCAAATGCACACTGTTAGAACTGCCTTGAGACTCTAGTGGAGCTGTTCAAATGTAGTCTTTAAAAGCCCTGACTTTATGGCAAGCTTCGGGGTAAATTTGTAACATGACACACAAAAACTTAGTCACAGGATAAAATTCAGCATGCAGAGAAGCTTAGTAGCTTGATCTTCTCAAACACACCCATGGCTCCCTTAGGAGATATGTATAGTCCCACTGAAGATAAAGGCATTAAGGTTAAGTGTATGCTTGAGGTTAAGCATATGCAAAAGTACTTTCAAGAACATTTCCATTCATCTGAGTCATTACACTTTTAGAATCTTACCTTTAGCAACTGGCTTGAATTATTTTCTTCCAAAGCACTTTGTGTGCTTTTGGAGTGCCCAGCAGTGTCCTGTGGTTGGCAAAACTTGCTACAAACAACCCACTGGCTCAGATCATCAAGATACTGGCTCCAATTACTCACATTTACTAAAACTAAGCAGTGAACCTGGCTAATAACAGTTAGACATGAACAGTCCACAGGGGCAGGTTTAGGACCATCTCTGTTCTTGCAGTCTAGGATGAGGAGGTGTGTTAGGGGTTTGTAAAGCTTTAGTAAGCAAAATGGAACATAGGCAAGGGCTATGTCACTGCCTTTCTTCTCATCCTGTGGAAAAAAAAATAAAGAACAAGAAAACAGACAAACCTTAGCATGATCTCCATGTCTCATTCTTGCTCCCCACTGACAAAAAAAAGGCCATGTTTGTCAGGTGGCCTCAGAAGAGGTTTTTTCCTCTGCCTCTTATATATGCCTGGGGCTTTAAAACCTTTCTACCCAGTTGATTAGAAAGGATATGAAGCTGACAGTCGTGATGAGGAAGACCAGGAACAGCATGAATAACAGCCCTCATGGGTTGACATAAACTAATATCTCAGATATTTTCCAAGAGATTTCCGCCACTGCACAACAGTTCCACCTTCAACTTGCCATTGGTCTCAGAGTACACAATCATGTGGAAAAAAAAACCAGGAATAACCCTGAACAACTGTAATAAACAACAGTCTGCACTTCAGATCCCAACTTTTGGATCAACTTGTCCTGAACAATAGGCTGTGAAAGAGACAGCAGCTATTGAAAATGCTCAAGAAGTTAATCTGAGTGGATATTTTAGTTTTGTTGTACAATAATCCAAGTGAAAATGTTTCAATTGTACTTGCCTTCCAAAGGAGTCCCAAAGGAGGAGTCTGGATTCCAATTCACATCTAGAATGTCTAATTTATGAAGCTCCTCAACTGCTGAATTCAGCAGCCTACAGAAACGAACCCCAACATGCTACTATTATGAGAAAGCTAAGTATTGTTCTGCCTTTGCTAGGCAGAAAACTGAGAACTGGAAGATTAAACAATCCACTGCATAGCATTGAGCAAGCTTTTGGCAACTGCAGACCATGTTAGTGCCATTTCTGCCCTGGTATTCCAGATCAGTGTCAAACACTATCATCAATGACTGCTCATTTTGTCTGAAAACCAGCTTCTTCCAACTCAACAGAACGTAGGTAACAAACCATCCTGCTGCAGTCTTTTACTTGTTCCAGGCCAGTATTATAAAATGGTTAACTATCACAGATAGTTCTTCTTTTTGTTTGAAGGCCAGCTCAGACACTGCAAGAAGTTGGAACAGTGCTAGCTGGAGGCCTGACCTAACTATTTCACTTGCATAGATAAGTTCTTGCACATGTATAAGTGTTTGGCACTCAGAGAGGTGATGTATTTGACTCACCCATATGAGCACATAAAGTTCTGGAATCATGGTAACCAGGTATTAAACATCCAAGTTTTATCTGCTGGAGCAAGTCCAGAGGAGAGCCACAAAGATGCTCAGAGGGCTGGAGCAGCTCTGCTATAAGGATAGGCTGAGAGAGTTGGAGCTCTTCAGCCTGGAGAAGAGAAGGCTTCGAGGAGACCTTATAGTGGCTTTCCAGTATATGAAGGGAGCCTACAGGAAGGCTGGGGAGGGACTATTTACAAGGTCTGGTAATGTCAGGACGAGGGGGAATGGGTTTAAGCTGGAAGAGGGGAGATTTAGACTGGATGTTAGGAGGAAGTTCTTTACAGTGAGGGTGGTAAGACACTGGAATGGGTTGCCCAGGGAGGTTGTGGATGCTTCCTCCCTGGAGGTGTTTAAGGCCAGGCTGGATGAGGCCTTGAGCAACTTGCTCTAGTGGGAGGCTGGAGCTGGATGATCCCCCTATGGCAGGGGATCGGAGCTGGATGATCATTGAGGTCCCTTCCAACCCAAACCATTCTATGACTCTATGATATATAAAGTTCCCATGGAGCTGTTGTGGGTTGGATTTGAACCTAAATGAACTGGAATGTACCCACTAGAGTAAATTACCAAACCAAACTCAGAACTTGGAAGCAAAATGAAACCTGTATTTACAAAGATGGACTAAATACCAAAGGTATAAAAGGCAATAAGCATGTACAGGGTATATTTACAATTCAGAAACAATACAAGGATCACCCTGAACTGATTCATATCCCCATGGACAAGGGAAAAGCAAATAGCTCTCCCCACCCACCACACACCCCCAACCCCTGTAAAAGGGAAAAAGAGAGAGAAAGCAGACAGAAAGCCCTGCTGCTACTTAGCCATAAAAAGAATCTCAGCCAAGGTCAGCAAAGCCAACCAAAAGCAGCAGCCAGCAGAAGCCAGAGGGAGGAAGAGAAAAGGAAAGAATAGTTTGTGCAGCAAACTATAGGTCTATGTCATTCCATTGTTGATGAGGCTATTATTGTTCTTCTTGATCCAATCCCTTATTATATTTACCTTTTACTCAAAGATCTCCAGAAAGTTCCTATTCTTGTTTACAACTCAGAACTAGGCTAAAGTACCAGCCTCTAAACCATCACAGTAGCTTCAGGTGGCCAGCACCAGAACAAGAGGACACAGCCTCAGGCTGCGCCAGGGGAAGTTTAGGCTTGAGGTGAGGAGAAAGTTCTTCACTGAGAGAGTCATTGGCTACTGGAATGGGCTGCCCAGGGAGGTGGTGGAGTTGCCGTCCCTGGAGCTGTTCAAGGCAAGGTTGGACGTGGCACTTGGTGCCATGGTCTAGCCTTGAGCTCTGTGGTGAAGGGTTGGACTTGATGATCTGTGAGGTCTCTTCCAACCCTGATGATACTGTGATACTATGAAAAAGGATGCCCTGCCCTTGACATTTGTATAATACAAGGAACTTGAACAGGCAAATGAAGAAATAAACTGTCTGATCACAGATAGTGTACAGATATTCAAACGTAGGGGACATGCCACCCTAACCCAAGTCCAGGTACCTGCAACTACTGTTTAGGAAAGAAAAGATATTTAAGAGAAAAATATTACAGAGAAACAGAATTCTTTATCAATTATGTATAAACTGTAATGAAATAAGGAGGTCAGGCCACGTCTTGAGTACTGTGGCCAGTTCTGGGCTCCTCAGTTCAAGAGATGTTGAGGTGCTGAAATGTGTCCAGAGGAGGGTGACAAAGCTGGTGAGAGGCCTGGAGCACAGCCCTGTGAGGAGAGGCTGAGGTAGCTGGGGGTGTTTAGCCTGGAGAAGAGGAGGCTCAGGGGTGACTTCATTGCTGTCTACAACTACCTGAAGGGAGGTTGTAGCCAGGTGGGGGTTGGTCTCTTCTGCCAGGCAACCAACCATAGAACAAGGGGACACAGTCTCAAGTCGTGGCAGGGGATGTATAAGCTGGGTGTTAGGAGGAAGTTCTTCCCAGAGAGAGTGATTGGCATTGGAATGAGCTGCCCAGGGAGGTGGTGGAGTTGCCATCCCTGGAGGTGTTCAAGAGAAGCCTGGATGAGGCATTTAGTGTCATGGTCTATTTGATTGGCTAGGGCTGGGTGCTAGGTTGGACTGGATGATCTTGGAGGTCTCTCCCAACCTGGTTGATTCTATGATAAAGATGGAAAGTTTTGTTTAAAATATGGCAGAAGCAGGAGAAGATGTTACAGAGAGGCCACCCCAATAACCTACTACTGAAGCCCAATCTCTTATGAGCAAGTCGAACACTAACAGGAATTTTGTAGTGATCAATTTTAATTGTGCTCATATTTTAAGCATCATTTTCTACTAATAATTTGACAGCATTATTCATGAGCATAGCAGCTGACAGATTGATGAAATAATTATTGATCCATCAAACAAGGCTGCTTTAGACTTTTAAAGTTTATATCATAGGGGAGCTACCTGTGCAAAATCAATTTGGATAAAGTATCAGAATGTGCATCCAGTTTAGTTACATGGAGAAATAAACAAAAGTTGGTCCATAACTATGATTTTTTATTTCAAAAGGGCAAACTTTAAGGCCAAGGCTTCAGAAGCAGCCAGGTGATAAGAATTTCCATAAGTATTTTAGGCATAAGCACAGAAGCTGATAAGAACTTTTAAGACAGATATAGAAGGGAGCAAAGAAAGGGAAAAAAAAGGGGGCAAGCCTCACACCAGGAGAGATATTTCTCATAGAAAGAAGCTCCTATTACAGGAAATATTCTGGTTGCCCAAGCAAAAGGCAGTAGCTTGGAGATTTGCCACTGGCTTTTGGCTAACATTGCCTAGGCCACTGCATTTATTGATGGGTTTATTTCTCCTAAGTACTTTAGATGTTGGAGTTGGACTGATTGTTAATTCCAGTGCTTTCTTAATGTAAGTTGGTAGGTCTATCAGAAGTTAGTGAATCTGCATCCTGATGCAAACTGTTTAAGAGGAGTCTGGATGAGGCACTTATTGCTATGGTTTGGTTGATTAGAAGGGTTAAGTGATAGGTTGGACTCAATGATCTTAGAGGTCTTTTCCAACCTGGTTAATTCTGTGATCTAGTTTAGGAAAACAAAGGTTGTGAGTGCAGTTACCCAACTACCCTTGAAGATATTAGCCCAAAGTTATTAGCCTAAATTATAATACCAAAAGCACAAGGAACCTGGATAAAAAAATATTCTTCTCAGAGGTCTAGAGAGGAAATAAAGCTTCTTTTTAGAGACATTTTGGAGCAGCCTACTAGTAGGGGCCAGCAAGCAACAACCTAACTAATTATACATCAAATCATGAAAGGATGGTGACAGTAATCTTCTTGGGCCAGAGCAGAAGACAGTGACTGAAAAGGTCATTCCAGACCTACAGCCCATGTTCCTATCTTTAGCCTAGTGCTTTGCCCTATTCTGAATACCCTAATAAGTAAATGCAGTTTCTCATGCTTTATCAAGTTGTACAATACATCTTCAGGGAAAACAATAACCAAGCTCTTGTGCATGGCTTTTTTTTTCCCAGAGTCAGGGACTGGAGCCATGGCATTTAGATAAAAACATCTTTATTCTTGCCCAGTTTTCTTCTGTGGAGCCAAAGTGTCTGATTCTACTGGCATTCAGTTTCAGTTCTGATTTCAGTCCAGTAAACCTGGTAACTCTGGACTGTGATCTTTTACACCACAGAATTTCTCATCATCTTTGCCAAGTTTATCATCATCACTTCTCACAATAAAGTAATGCTGCTGATTGTTTCAGATTGTTTCTCACTGTGCTTTCTGGCCTTTATATCCTGAAGTTCCCAAAACTGACATGTAAATTGTTTTTCCTCCTCTCTTTTCTTGATTGCATGAAATGACTCTAAAGAGTCATGTCATCTGTTCCAGTCATCTTTGCTTTTGGCAAGTAATGTTTCTATATCCATTTCCTGATCCTATTCCTAAACCATCTCAAATAGAAAATCACAAATATAAATATGCCAGTATGAAGCCAATGCCAGATGACTCTTATGTCCCCAATGTCCTATATAACACCAATATCATCAACAGTTCAAACCCTGCAAAGAGGTTTCACATTTGCATTGTCACCACAGGCTCCGTGAAGCTGAGACTGGAATGCCTTCAGTTCTACATTGCACTGGATCATCATAGAATCAACCAGGTTTAAAAAGATCTCCAAGATCACCCAGTCCAACCTAGCACCCAGCCCTAGCCAATGAACTAGACCATGACACTAAGTGCCTCATCCAGTCTTTTCTTGAAGGCCTCAAGGAACAGTGACTCCACCACCTCCCTGGGCAGCCCATTCCAATGTCAATCAGTCTCTCTGTGAAGAACTTCCTCCTGACATCCAGCCTAGACCTCCCTTAGCATACCTTGAGACTGTGTCCCCTTGTTCTGTTGCTGGTTGCCTGGGAGAAGAGACCAACCCCCACCTGGCTACAGCCTCCCTTCAGGTAGTTGTAGACAGCAATGAGGTCTGCCCTGAGCCTCCTCTTCTCCAGGCTAAACAACCTCAGCTCCCTCAGCCTCTCCTCACAGGGCTGTGTTCCAGCCCTATGAAAGTATCCAGCTTTAGATTTTTGGCTCAAAAAGCTATAAACAATGACCACATTTTCTAGATGGCACTGAACTGCAACATGGGCAGATAGAGAAAAACCTCATGTGGATAAGCACATCTTATCCAATGGTCTAACAGAAGAACAATGGACAAGCTCACCTCTGACTCCAGGAAGAGTGCTGGTTTGCCAGAGCACCAGGGTTTATTATACCTGAGACACTCATGCAGGTTTCTGCACTGTTTGATAACTGCATGTTCAAGACTGAAAGAGGAGAGTTAAGAGCTACTTTCTTGACAATGGGACACAGTCTCAAATTGTGCCACAGGATGTATAGGCTTGGTATTAGGAGGAAGTTCTTGACCGAGAGAGTGATTGGCATTGGAATGGGCTGCCCAGGGAGGTGGTGGAGTTGCCATCCCTGGAGGTGTTCAAGCAAAGCCTGGATGAGGCACTTAGTGCCATGGTCTAGTTGATTGGACAGGGCTGGGTGCTAGGTTGGACTGGATGATCTTGGAGGTCTCTTCCAACCTTCTTGATTCTATGATTCTTTTAATGTCTCACTGGATTAGAAAGCACTTCCTTTTGGTATTGCTCAGTGACAGCAGCTTTCAGCATTTGCTTTCTCAACAGTTAAAAGGAAATAAATCAAAGTGAGCAAAGCAAGCAAGCATGTACCTAGCTTATGCAGCTTGGTATTTCTCCAAACCAAAGAAGAAATTAAAAAGCTCACAAGAAAATTGCTGTTAATTTCTAAGGACACAAGTTGTAAACAGCCTGACAGTTTAATGGTCACCTCTAGGTTTTATGGTGAAAAGTCTCTATCACGTCCAGCAGATCTTTTCTCTGATTTTAAAGATGCCTAATTTCACCTTTCATCCTCAAGGATTTTTACTACATCAGCATATACATCACAGTCCACAATCCTTATACTGCTTCAGTATGGAATCCTATCTTGTTTGGGGAAAAGGATAATTTTTAGGAGTCTCGGCATAATCTCTTCTGCTCACTTTGTGCTGGCACCCACATCCTGCTCATAGAATCAGGCACGGTTGGAAGGCACCACAAGGATCATCTGGTTCCAACCTCCCAGCCATGGGCAGGGACAATCTACCCTACATCAGGCTGGCCATAGTCTCATCCAGCCTGGCCTTAAACACCTCCAGGAACAGGGCTTCAAACACCTCCCTGGGCAACCCATTCCAGGCTCTCACCACTCTCATGCTCAACAACTTCCTCCTCACATCCAGTCTGAACCTACCCATCTCCAGCTTCACTCCATTTCCCCCTAGTCCTCTCACTACCTGATATCCTGAAAAGTCCCTCCCCAGCTTTTTTGTAGTCCCCCTTCCCATATGGGAAGGCCACAATAAGGTCACCTTAGAGCCTCCTCTTCTCCAGACTGAACAGCCCCAACTCTGTCTGTCCTCATAGCAGAGCTGCTCCAGCCCTCCGATCATCTCCACGGCCCTTGGTCAGGCAACACTCTCCTGTTGAACAGGGAAATTACACCTTTCTTAGCAGTAAGTCAACATATGCATCTGGAAGAAGCCTTGAAATGTTTCCTGAGTTAGTTTGCTGCCAATTCAGCAGTCTGAACAAGCCCCACAGGTGGTGAGACAATTTCCAAAGCTGGCAGAGGGACAGCAGGACCATCTCTGGTCAAGGGCCACTCCAGCAGCTCCAGTTCTGAAATGGGTGAGAGTTTTCCAGTTCAGCCAGGAAACATCATAACTCAGCTAGTGAGAACTACAGGCTTGAGAGTTCTGGCACAGTAGGCTTGAATGGTTTGTAAGTATATCTACATCATCATTTATCTGATGCACCAGTTGAGGTTCTATTTAAAGGACACCTTATTTGGGGTTCTACTAAAACAGTCTTCTAGAGATTAAGAGCCCAACTGGTATGCTCATAGCCATTCTCATTTCAGAGCTCTCAGACCTTAGTTTTCTCCACATAGACTGAATTACAGTTTCCTAAGCAGGATGCACAAGCTGAGGGAGAGCACTTGCCCACAAGCAAGTAGGCAAGCATTAAGGAGAGGAATCAGACACTGCCACAAACATCCCCTTTGAGACCTATACTGGGTCACTTTAGTCCTCCCTCAGGTCAGGCATGGCTTTCTGAAATCATCAGCCCCTCAGTCAGTGAAGAGGGCTGTTTGTTTCCAATACCATGGTGTTGCAGCAGCACAGCTCTGGTACACAAGGGAGTCATGGAGCAGATGCTTTGGACTGCTGCTTAGTGGCCTGGGCTTTGGGCATTGCTTGCTGCAGCTGTTGCTACGCTATTCTGTACATATTCAATGCACTTAAAATCTGTGCTCCTGTCTCTACTGGCTGCCCAGCATGCTAACACCAAAATAAGATGAGGTGGAAGGGAATAGAGCAGTTGTTAAAGCAGGAGGGAAGGGGATGCCCAAGTTTGGATCTCCCCTCACTTTCAGAAGCAACAGAGCTACAGCAGTCACTGCCCAAACATCTAACTTGGGGGTGGGTGGAAGAGTCTAAATCCTCTCTCTTGTTCATCAGTAAAGATAAAGATTGCTGTGAATGCATGAGAATACACAGGAAGATTTCCTGGGGAGCTGCACCTGGACACCGAGCAAAAAACTGTATAAAAGGCAGGAGGAATGCCTGCCAAAGTGTGCACTTATAACAGACTACCAAGGGTGCACTTCCACCAGACCACCAAGTGCATTTCTATCAGACTACCAAGGGTGGACCTCCACCTGACTACCAGAGCTGCACCACCACCAGAAGAACCCCTGATGAACTCCACAGAAGGTCATCTCTGGGCCATGCACCCATCTCTCTCCCCCCCTCACCGATCTACAACTGAGGGTAATGTGATCCCAGCTCTTTTCCTTCCCTGCTTCTTCTCTTCTTCTCCATCGTTCTCTTTATCTCTCTCTCTCTCCCCCTTCTCTCTCTCCCCCTGTTTTGTCCAACTTCATCCTTTAACAAGTAGTTCTGTGGTGATATATGATCTCGTTTGCACCTTAATTTCACCACACAGAAATCCATAGGAACAGATCTTGCTCCTCTGAACAGAGGTATTGTTACTTTCTGTTCTCTTTATCTTGACAGTGGGGGAAAACCCTTCTTATCTCTTCACTAGTATCACCATTACATGATGCCATCTTGCAGCACAGCACTAAGATCTTATTTCTGGCCTCAGAGGTATGTTCAATTGCTTCAGCATCACTTTACATATACTAAAACCAAACATGTGCTAATGCAACAAGCCGCCCACAGCTTTGCTGTTCTGCATATGCATGGTTACTCGTGCTGAGCCTCCAAATTAGTCTCCTGAGTTTAGATTAACTCAAAAGGACAAGTGCTTGTCACAGCTACCGTGGTGGATACTGTGCTCTTCCAGCATGGAGCCATGCCAGGTTCAGTTCAATCCCCAGCTGCAGAGCAATCCATGCTTTCCAAATGAAGGAGGACAAGATTAGCTGATAACATAGCAAAGCAGAAAATAATTCTATTTCTTGAGAGGATTGGAAGTTTCTTCATTTTTTTGTTCCACTGCAGAAACGTCGCAGTCAGTTTCCTACATCCCAGATGACTGACCAAACTGCTCAGGATCACAGAGTTACCCTGAGGGCAGTTCCTGGATTGTCACCAGGTACCAGAAAACTGTCATATCAGGTTGTGTGCAGCTTGGGCTCTTTGGGTCTTGAATGCAAGCATTAAATTTGCCTCCCTCTTCTCTTTTACTGAGGCTCTCAATAAAGCCTCCTCAATACCACTTGCATTATAAAAGTAACTGCCCCTATAAAGTGGGGTTTAACACACAGCAAGATATGTAAACACTTTTCAACATCTTTTGCCACTAAGTTGCTGGTTTACATAGGGCTTTCCAGATAAATTCTTGATTCAGGCAAGTTTTGATTAAGCTCTCCTTCCATTTTCCTATCAGGGCCAAAGCAGGCTGTGCAGCAACTTGCCCTGCTCAGAGCTGCCTGTGGTGCAGTGTAGCTGTTTGGTCAGGGTTCAGGCCCTGCTCCTTCAGCTAGGAAGCCAGGAGGGATTTTGGCATGGTTTGGGTTTTTTGGTTGGTTGGCTCAGGGCTTTTTTAAAAGGGAAAGTTTTCTGAAAAAGAATCTTTGTTGAGATTTACCCCCAGAGGGCAGTTAAGCTGTGATGGTTTGGGTGTTACCCGCCCTCCCCCCCAACTCTTATCACCCAGACTAGACTCAGCCAAGCTGGAAATTAGAATGAAGTTTTATATTTACAGCTAGCACAGTATACAAGCAGATATTTGCAATCTATACAGCTATAGACAGAATCATGCAAGTTGAAAAGGTAATATAGAAACACAACAGCCCTCCCAGAAACCAGAGGCCCCAGGAGGGGCTCCCAAGCCCCCTTCCTCCTCCCTTCCACCTCCCTACCTTATCCCAGACTTTTCCTTACATTCAATGTGAGTTTGGAGAAGGGGCCAGGGGGGTTAGAAAGCAGAAGGATTAGTCACACTGACAGCAGGTTAGGGAGGCAGCCAGAGGAAGCAACTCTGTTATCTGTGTTTGTGTTCTTGTTCCTACACATCTCAGCAAGCCTATGAGTGAAGTAGACCTCACCATTATTTCCTTATCACAGCTATGATCTAATTCTTCTCACCAAAATATTCCAACCAGCTTTAAACTAGCACATAAGCATAACACAAGCACCTGCTCACTCCTCCTCCCTCACTGGGATGGGGAGAGAGAAAGTAAAATTCATGGGTTGAAATAAAGACAATTTCATAGGACAGAAAAGGAGGGGGAAATAACAATAATAATGAGAATATACAAGACAAGTAATGCATTATACCACTGCTCACCACCCACTGACTTACACCCATACAACCCCCAAGCTACAGGATCCTCCAGCCAGCTGCCCCCCACTTATATAATGGCCATGACATCATATGGTGAGAAATACCTCTTCGGGTCAACTGGCTCAGCTGTCTTTGCTGTGTCCCCCACCAGCTCCTTGTGCACACCCAACCTCTGCTGGCAGGGCACTGTGAGAAGCTGAACAGTCTCTGACTTGGTCTGAACAATTTCTTAGCAATGACTAAACCATCAGTGTGGCATCAACATTGTTCACATATTAAATCCAAAACACATCAGTGTACCAGCTACTGGGAAGAAAATGAACTGTATTCCAGCTGAAACTAGGACAGTCAGAGTAACTATGAAGTTCAGTTTCCAAAATTGCAGCAGTCTGCCAAATACTTAACCTGGGTTTGAAAAGTCTCTGCAACAATATTTAATAAAGATGCTTTGAGATTGCTGCTGTGGAGTTCCTTGGTCACCTGCAGCCATAGCAATAACCATCCTGTAACATGTAATGAATGCTGAGGCTCTACTTAGTTTTGCCCATGGCTTGTTTGGCCTAAAAATGTTGAGTTTTGGTTTGGGTTTGCTTGCTCCAATAACATTTCTTGCAGTTTTAGAAAGCTTAACAACAGTCCAGTGAGGATTCTAGTATTGGTGGTTTACATTTTTGTAAAGTCCTAAACTTTTATGTAGTTGATCTTCAACTTGCCCAAGATCAGTTTAAGCAGAAAAATCACCATTGTTTATGACTAGGACCTGGGTAAGTGGGATAACGAAGAGGCAGATTGATCTGGCCCTTCCCTTGGGACACAAGAAAAATAGAAAGGTTCCCTGTCCACTCCTAGCATAGATGAGATGCTAACAAGAAGCAGGGAACCCTATTTGCTGTCAAGTCTCTATTTCAAAGAAAGCAGAGTACTTATGTTTTTATGGCCAGTGCTGAGAGCCAAAGGTATTGGGTAAGCATACAGCATTTCCATGCAGTTTTATGAATCATTCTGTAGCATATATTAATCCCAGATTGTGTGGGGTCATCACCTTTTAAATGCATGCTGGTGACTGAATCTTATTTACTTCTGCTGACCAAAACATAGTCACAGAACATTAGAGGTCAGAAAGGATCTCCACATATCATCAAGTGCAACTCCCTCTCCCAACACAGACTCCCCTAGGGCAGTCCACACAGGAATGCATCTAGGCAGCTTTTGAAAGTCTCCAGGGAAGGAGACTCCACAACCTCTCTGGGCAGCCTGTTCCAATGCTCTGTCACCCTCATTGTAAAGAAGTTTCTCCTCATGTTGAGGTGAAACTTTCAATGTTCAAGTTTGTATCTATTGTTCCTTCTCTTACTACTGTGCATCACCAAAATAGATTCACCCCATTGACTTGACACCCACCCCTCAGATATTTATAGAAGTGTGATGGTTTGGGTGTCCCCCGCCCCCACACTTTTAGAAATCACCCAGACTAGACTCAGCAGGCTCTGGAAATTTGAATGAAGCTTATATTTACAGCTGGCACAATTTACAAGCAGATATTTACAGTATATACAGTTATAGACAGAAATATACAAGGGAAAAAAGGTAATACAAACACAATTCCCCTCCCAGAAACCTGAGTCCCCAGGAGGGGCTCTCAACCACCCCTCACCTTCCCCCTACCCCTCTCAACCTTACCCCAGTCCTAAGGAAGAATGGAGGTTCGGCCAAGAGGGTTAAAAAGCAAGGTGAAGCAGCCAAGCAAAAGGAGGGTGAGGTTAGAAAGCAAGATGGAGTCCAGCCAGCAGCCTCAGCTTCTCCCCAGCAGGCAAAGCTCCCCAGCAAAGAGAAGAAGCAAGTGCCCTAATCTTTGTTTTGCCTTTCTTCTGTTGTATACATCTCAGCAAGACTGTGAGGGAAGTAGACCTCACCATTGTTTTCATTTTACAGCCTATCATCTAGTTCTTCTCACCAAAACATGCTAGCTAGGCTCAAACTAGCACAAGACGTTAATGAGATCTCCTCTTCTCAGAGGAGAGAGTCTTCTCTTCTCCAGACTAAACAGCCCCAGGTCTCTCAGTCTCTCTCCATAGAGGAGGTGCTCAAGTCTTCCAATCATCCTCATGGCTCTCCACTGGACTCTCTCCAATGGGTCCCTGTCTCTCTTGATCTCAGGATCCCAAATTTGCACACAGTATTCCAAGTGTGGTCTCACTAGGGCAGAGTAGAGGGGGAGAAGAACCTCCTTGGAGGTTCTTCCACCACAACCCTAATAATATCCACCTCAGTATATATATTCCTGCTCTCTCTCCTCTCTTGAGGAAGAGCCTTCTACCAGCCAACAATTTAAAATTAGTTCAATCTCATCATTTCCAGGGCTGCTGAACAGATTTGGTGAAGCTATTAGATATTTGACAACAGCAGGTTGTTTACATTGTACAGATGGAGAATGAAAGCACTGACCTGTGTGCAGCATTTCTCTTTTCAAGGCGCGTGGCTGCCTACACACAGATCACTTCTGTACTTCTTTACAAGTCGCTCAGCACTTCTGGAAAGCACAGGAATAGAGCTGGGGGAGCTTTGAAAAGTACTCATTTGCTTGATCATCTTTGTGGGAAAAATCACCCAGATAGGCCAAAGAGTTTGTTTGGCTTCCCTTTTTTTTTTTTACAGTAGCAAGTTACCCTACCTTTGATTGTGCATGGGATGAATCTCCAGCTCAACTCCAGCTGCAACTCTTGCATTCCACCAGGCAAAAGTAGTCTCAATCTTGAAATGCTCAATTTAAATTATCACAGTATTACCAAGGTTGGAAGAGACCTCATAGACCATCAAGTCCAACCCATTACCACAGAGCTCAAGGCTAGACCATGGCACCAAGTGCCACGTCCAATCCTGCCTTCAACAGCTCCAGGGACGGCGACTCCACCACCTCCCTGGGCAGCCCATTCCAGTGTCCAATGACTCTCTCAGTGAAGAACTTTCTCCTCACCTCAAGCCTAAATTTCCCCTGGCGTAGCTTGAGGCTGTGTCCTCTTGTTCTGGCGCTGGCTGCCTGAGAGAAGAGAGCAACCTCCTCCTGGCTACAGCCACCCCTCAGGTAGTTGTAGGCAGCAATAAGGTCTCCCCTGAGCCTCCTCTTCTCCAGGCTAAACAATCCCAGCTCCCTCAGCCTTTCCTCATAGGGCTTGTGCTCAAGGCCTCTCACCAGCCTCGTTGCCCTTCTCTGGACACATTCAAGCATCTCAATTAGTAATTACTACAGTCCTTAAAGTTCAGTATTTATTGAAGAAGGTAAATATCTACAGAGGCACACAGGAAAATTAAGCAGATCTTAGCTTCTTGATTTGTTTTTTTGCAAGTGGGAACACTTCTGCGTGCACTTGAGTGCAGACCTGAGAAACCTAACACACACAACAGCACCATTACCTCAGTCTAAAGTTAACCAGAGCCAGATAATTCTGGATGACAACTGCTCTGTGAAATCCCAGAGACTGATGGCAGAGAGGCTTGTGAGAATCGATGGGATAAGGACTAAGTCAAACTATGGACCACTAGACAGATAAAGAACCGGCTTGATGGCCACACCCAGACAGTGGCTGTCAATGGGTCCATGTCCCAGTGGAGGCCAGTGACAAGCAGAGTCCCTCAGGGACTGGTCCTGAGACCAGTCTTGTTTAACATCTTTGTTGGTGACACGGACACTGTGAGTGCACCCTCAGCAAGTTTGCTGACAACACCAAGCTGTGTGGTGCAGCAGACATTCTGGAGGGAAGGGATCCATCCAGAGGGACCTGGACAGGCTGGAGAAGTGAGCCCAAGCCAACCTCACAGGCACAAGACCAAGTGCAATGTCCTGCATATGGGTCTTGGCAATCCCAAGCACCAGTAATATAGGCTGCGCAGTGACTGGCTGGAGAGCAGCCCTGAGGAGAGGGACTTGAGGGTGCTGGTCGACGAGTAGCTCAATATAAGCCAGCAGTGTGCTCTTGCAGCCCAGAGAGCCAGATTCTGGGCTGTATCAGGAGAAGTGTGGCCAGCAGGTCAAGAGAAGTGATCCTCCCCCTCTACTCCACACAGAGTGTCCCTGCCCATGGCAGGGGGATTGGAACTAGATGATCCTTGTGGTCCCTTCCAACCCCGACTGATTCTATTATTCTATGAAACTGCAACTAAGCATCAACTCCCCAAACACATGGAATCAACCAGGTTGGAAGAGACCCCCAAGATCATCCAGTCCAACCTATCAGGATTCTTATTCATTAGCATCTTCTTTAGACATACAGAATCCACCAGCCAACACCTTTAAGAGATGTTTTAAATCCAGTAGATAAAATAGAGGTCCATCCCCTGAATGACCCCTCTGCCTCCACACCACTTGGAATGACAAAGCTGAAGTTAGCATTTTTAGAGCATCATTTCTGGACTGTAACATCCTAGGTTTTGTGAGCTGTTTGTTGAGAACTGAGCATCTTTACAGTGTGCTGTACTGAGGAACCTGAATGCTCTTGACCAAACCACCTTGATCAGCCATCACAAAGCTCAAAACTCCTGGCATAGAGTTAATTTTCAGAATCAAAATTGTTTTTCAATTATTTGTCTAAGGCCACACAATTTACCACTAGTCTAGGTTAGATTTAGTTGCCTGCTCAAGCCATGGGACCTCACTCCTGAAATATAGGGCAAAAAGGGCACAAGAAAGCTACCTGACGTCCCCATTTTCTTGTTCCTTGTGGCGATTTGGGTGTTACTCATCTCCCCACACTTTGGAAATCACCCAGACTAGACTCAGCTGGCTCTGGAAATTTGAATGAAGCTTTATATTTACAGCTTAGCAGAATATACAAGCAGATATTTACAGTATCTACAGTTAGAGACAGAAATATACAAGGTAAAAGGTAATACAGAAACACAACAACCCTTCCAGAAACCTGAGTCCCCAGGAGGGGTTCCCAACAGCCCTTACATCTTCTCCCACCCCTCTCAACCTTACCCTAGTCCCAAGGAAGAATGGAGGTTCAGCCAGGGGGGTTAGGAAGCAAAGTGGATTAGTCAGAGAGACAGAAGGGAGGCTAGAAAGTGCAGCTCAGGCAATGCTCCCAAAAAGAAGTAGTGCCTTATCTATGTTTGGATTCTTGTTCTTATACCTCTCAGCAAGCCTATGAGTGAGGTAGACATCACTCTTGTTTTCCTTTTCTCAGCCTGTCATCTAGTTCTTCTCACCAAAACATTCTAGGTAGCTTCAAACTAGCACACTCCTGTCTGGGAAAAGTATATTACTGTATCAGAATAACAGATTTTTACTAAGATAATACTCCCCCAAAATGTAGCTCTTTTTTCATTAGCTAGCAATGTATTCTGGTAAATAGATTTTTCATTCCTACCAAAGTAAAACTAATTATTCCATTAGGAAATAAAGAAAATATCTATTTTGACATGTCTTTTGCCATTTGAAATTGTCTTATTCTTATGGGATTCAAGCAACTGGCCCTTAAAGCATGCTAGGGGCATGTGAATGATAATGCAAGCAGAAGCCAAGTCTGAGAAGACTTCACAAATACCAAAACTCTCTTGAATTTTTAAACTTTGAAAGCATGAGCTTATAACTGCAAACATGTATTTTATATTAAACCATCTGAAATTAAGAATAAGACATCAAAATAATCTTTCCTTTTAGGGAAAAATAAAGTCTCTCATAAGGAATCATAAAAATCATGGTTTTCTTATACTGAATGAGAACTGCACATGTGTTCAGGGCTCATATACCTGATCTGTAATCCTCAAACTCAAACCCCATGCCAGATCCCAACTTGCCTTTGTGCTAGTTTGAGCCTAGTTAAAATGTTTTGGTGAGAAGAACTAGATTAAAGGCTGTGAAAATGAAACAATGGTGACGTCTACTGCACTCATAGGTTTGCATAAGAACAAGAACATAAATATAGATAACAGAGTTGCTCTCTGGGCTTTTTGGGCTGCACTTTTCTCTCTAACCTAACCTGCTATCTGTGTGACTAATCCACCTGCTTCCTAACACCCCTGGCCAACCCTCCATACTACCTTAAACATAAGGCAGGCAAGATATGGAGCAAGGTAGAGGGGTGGGAGGAAGATGGAAGGCTGGTTGAGAGCCCCTCCTGGGGACTCAGGTTTCTGGGAGGGCTGTTGTGTTTCTGTATTACTTTACCTTGTATATTTCTGCCTATAACTGTATATGTTGCAAATATCTGCTTGTATATTGTGCTAAACTGTACATATAAAGCTTCATTCAACTTCCAAAGCTGCTGAGTCTAGTCTGGGCGATTTTTCTAAGGGGGGGGGGGGGGGGGTATGTGCACATAACACCCAAACCATCACAGCCTTCCATAGAGAGCTCTTCCAAATTAGTAAAACAAATCACAGCCTATTAGCATTTCCCAAGACTTTCAGGCTTGGAGAATAGAGTCAAGCCAAAGAGCAAGAAGAGTCCATAACATAATGTGAAAATTAATAGAGTAGCAAGCAAGGTAAGAAAATATTTACAGACAGGATAAACAGGATGAATTGCAAACATTTAACATATACCAATGCTTAAACCCCAGCAATTCCTGCTAAGTGCTTGTGTGCATAATCCTCAATAGGAGCATTTATACACTGTTAATTTGGCACAGAATTTTTTTAACATTCTACCAGTTTATACCCCATTTACAGCCTAATTTCTGCTCCACTGTGCATACTGCAAAAGATTTTTCCTTTCCTGAGTTGCAGGGAAGAGACTGAAGCTGCTGTGCATGAGCTCTGGATACATTTCAGTTTGGGATATTTCTTTGACAGTAAAAGACAAGATGAGAGCACAGACAATCCACAGTACTCCGATGGATTAACATCAGATGACTTTGCACAGTGGCTGTGACAAGCAATAATTTGAATCCAAACCATGTAGAAGGCCTAATTCTGTTCAGGCATAAATTGGAGCAACTCCACTGAAGCAAATCCAATTTACCACAGAGGTAGTACAGGATGCACAGACTGAAGCTCTGGGTGTTGCTGATCCCAGCAAAGGACTCTGTGGAGGTATGGCACTACATATAGACACACAGGCTCTGTTTGCTGTAGAAAACCTGGAGCCATGTGAGAAAAAAATCACCCACTCCTTTATCACAGGGATGGTAGCACCCGTTGTGACAAATACCAATCGCAACTCGCTCATCCACAGCAGCAACTTCTCTCTGCCGGGACCGCAATTACAGCTGCAACCAAAAATTGCCCTGACACCTCTCAGAGCTCCTGTTTTAGAATCGCTTAGAATAGAATCAACCAGGTTGGAAGAGACCTCCAAGATCATCCAGTCCAACCTAGCACCCAGCCCTAGCCAGTCAACTAGACCATGACACTAAGTGCCTCATCCAGGCTTTGCTTGAACACCTCCAGGGATGGTGACTCCACCACCTCCCTGGGCAGCCCATTCCAATGCCAATCACGCTCTCCAGCAAGAACTTCCTCCTAACATCCAGACTATACTTCCCCCAGCACAACTTGAGACTGTGTCCCCTTGTCCTGTTGCTGGTTGCCTGGGAGAAGAGACCAACTCCCACCTGGCTACAACCTCCCTTCAGGTAGTTGTAGACAGCAATGAGGTCATCCCTGAGCCTCCTCTTCTCCAGGCTAAACACCCCCAGCTCCCTCAGCCTCTCCTCACAGGGCTGTGTTCCAGGCTCTTCACCAGCTTTGTCACCCTTCTCTGGACATGTTCCAGCACCTCAACATCTCTCTTGAATTGAGTAGCCCAGAACTGGACACAGGACTCAAGGTGT
The DNA here is from genome assembly GCA_013400475.1 of Tricholaema leucomelas. NCBI lineage: Eukaryota > Metazoa > Chordata > Aves > Piciformes > Lybiidae > Tricholaema lacrymosa > Tricholaema leucomelas. The sequence continues at coordinate 82,483 of WAAF01011380.1, forward strand.
GGCCTGAGCAGTGTTGAGTACAGAGCAAGAATAACCTCCCTTGTCCTACTGGCCACACTGTTCTTGATCCAGACCAGGATGCCAGCTTCTCCAGCTCCTCCATGCTGCTACTGCAGATGGACATCCTCCTGCAGCACGTGCCACCCCATGTCAGCCCTTTACCACAAAAGGCCTCACTTCTCCATTTCCCTCCTGTGGTGGTTTGGGTGTCCCCAGCCCCCCCCACACACTTTAGAAATCACCCAGACTAGACTCAGCCAGCTCTGGAAATTGGAATGAAGCTTATATTTACAGCTAGCAGAATATACAAGCAGATATTTACAGCAGATACAGAAATATACAAGGTAAAAGGTAATACAGAAACACAACTCCCCTCCCAGAAACCTGAGTCCCCAGGAGGGACTCTCAACCATCCCCTCGCTTTCCCCCTACCCCACTCAACCTTACCCCAGTCCCAAGGAAGAATGGAGGCTCAGCCAGGGGGATTAAGAAGCAAGGTGAATCAGCCAAAGAAAAATGGAGGGTGAGGTTAGAGAGTGAGATGGATTCAGCCAGCAGCCCCGAGCTCCCCAGCAGGCAAAGTGACCAGAGCAAAGCTGAGAGTGAAGTGAAGTAACTATCTATGTTTTGCATTTCCTTTTTCACACATCTCATCAAGACCATGAGCAAAGTAGACATCACCATTGTTTTCATTTCACAGCCTATGATCTAGTCCTTCTCACCAAAACATTCTAGCTAGCTTCAAACTAGCACACCTCCTCTTCCTTAGCCTTCCCTTTCCTAAGCCAGGTGCATAGCCAAGACTGATGGCAAATATTACTGTTTCTTCTTGCTCCAGGTTGCAGAGAGGCAGAGGTAAAGTCTGGATGTATCAGCATCTCCATAAGCAGGAGCGAGAAGGGTCCTGTGCCCACAACCCAGAAGCCTGATCAGGCAAGGTGGGGACAGTTTGTATGTGGACCACAATCCCTAACTGTGCTGCCTCTGTCCTGAATTTCTTCAGCATCCTCGCTCATTCCCCCTGGATTTAAGTGGTTGAAGAGATGTGCATTAACTTAGCAAATGCAACATGGTACATTTACATTTTGGCAAGGACTTGAGAGGGGTTGCATTGTCACCTATATCTGCTGTGGCTACACAAAAGTAATTGCATGTATAATTTGCATATGCAAATTATCCCCCAGATTTCATTAATCCTGTTCCTAAAAATGCTGCCAAGGAAGTGGGAGGTTTGTTTAGGGATAGATTCTAGAGAATAAATTAATTGTTATTTAATAGAGCAATTCTTACCTATTTATTCAACAGCCTTTCCCCCAGCCACTGGTGCACCATTATCAGATTAAGTAACAAGTAATCAAGCTATCAGATTATTGTATTTTTGTATGAACCAACAAATGCTTAATGGGTTTTATTTGAGATGCAAAAATATTCCTGTTACAGGAGATTAATGCAGAAAAAAAATATCTATATTACTTACTCTCAGCAATAAGGGGTAGGAATTAATGGGTAGATGACCCAGTTACAAAAATGTGAGGGCTTTAAAAAATTCAATGTGATGTATTTTTAAACCTCAAGCTGTTAAGTCTTTCAATATACTTCAACAAAGAATCCTTCTGTTATGCAAAATTGTTGTACATCCTGGCACAGGAACATGAATTTGATTTTAATTGAAAGAAATCTTGACACCCTCTCACCTAGAAATCAGGCTTGTATTTCATAATGAAGCTACCACTCAAATTCTTGATGGGCAATATGCTCTGTTGCCCACTTGAGTTTTAGTCCAGGAATAAGCAAAGGCTCTCTGGTTATGTCCAAACAGGTGAACTGCTTTTAGCCATCACAGCCAATATCTGCTCAGTCTCTGGGCCACGCTGTCAAGCAGCTGGTGCTGTCACCAAAAGGAAGAGCTTAACAGGACTAAAGGGAGTCAGCATTCACCTCCACCAAGGCAGAGCACTCAGATCACCTCAGTGACAGCATCTTACAAAGAAGTCTTGGGGAAAAGGACAGCATCTGTCTCCAAGCCCTCATCCAGTCTACAGCTCTATATGCAACATCTCTAGTTTCTGTATTGCATATCTAAACCGTTCTATACTCTTTTTAAGAGCTGAACAGAGCACAAATTTCATCTTTAGTTTACTCTGAGAACAAAACTGCCCAAATCACATGTCCTCTCATTTTCTTATTCCACAAGTTCTTCTGCTTGTTCACCCAATTATTCCTCTCATCTCTATCCAGTTCCTACTACTCAGCTTCAAAACCAATCACTTACTCTCTTCGTTTCATCACCAGCTCCAACACCCTCACACAAAACTGTAACTCTTCAGAGCAAGAAGACTGTGATAGTTTGGCTGTTACCCACCCCCTCCATACTTTGGAAATCACCCAGACTAGACTCAGCCAGCTCTGGAAATTGATTGAAGCTTATTATTTACAGCTTAGCTCAATATACAGGCAGATATTTACAGTATATACAGTTATAGACAGAAATATACAAGGTAAAAGGTAATACAGAAACACAACAACCCTCCCAGAAACCTGAGTCCCCAGGAGGGGCTCACAACCACCCCTCCACCTTCCCTCTACCCTTCTCAACCTTACCCCAGTCCCAAGGAAGAATGGAGGTTCGGCCAGGGGGGTTAGGAAGCAAAGTGGATTAATCAGAAAAACAGAGGGTGAGGTTAGAGAGAGATGCAGCTCGGAACTCCCCAGCAGGAGAAGTAGAGTGCCTTATCTATGCTTTGATTCTTATTTTCATACATGTCAGCAAGCCTATGAGTGAGATAGACATGAGCCTTGTTTTTCTTTCACAGCCTGTACTCTTGTTCTTCTCACCAAAACATTCTAGCTAGGCTCAAACTAGCACAATGACTGAAAATAGAGGCATTTAATTGAAGTTTGGATCTCAGAATATTAAAGGAATAGGCTCCATAAATGAAGTTTGGAGCATGTCATCTTCATAACTTTCTCATGCTATGTCTCGTTCCAGGATGACAAATTTTGGGGGAAGCCTGAAAGTAGATTGAGAAAAAGAAAATTTAAGGAGCCATTAAAAAAAACCCTTGAAGTTTGTCTTTTGCCATCACAGTGAGACAGTAGCTTGTAAATACTGTCCTACTACATCTCTTTGGTTATTATTCCATCAAGCCCTTCTAAAATATTTAAGTAATTGTAGCCTATCTGTATTAAAACAACAGATGGAATTCCCAACCTTCAATTTTATGTCAGGATTCTGCAGCAATTTATTAACAGCTTGAACTCTTGTCTCTTGAGGGTTTAACCTGACGGTTGAACCCAATTACATTACAGTCCTTTGTTCATCAAGGGACATATGTAATATGATATTAAATATGAAACAACTCATGCCTGAATAATGTAGTCTTTGTGATACAAATTAATGGAGTGTGGAAGCCTAAATTTCAAGCACACGAATTGCTCTTAGTTCTGATCCTACATCACAAAAATTCAGGACTAATCCTACTGCTGTCACCTGACTTATTAATATAAAATCAGCATAAATTAGAGCTGAATCATAGTGTCCTGGGTTAACACAGACTGCTCTCAAAAGCTCCCCTCTCTACATGCATGCAAAAGGGAAAGTAACAGAAAAAAAACAACCCTGCGTTGAGATAGAGAGGGTTTAATGAGAGGATGCAAAGTACTGTGTGCAGTTCTGGAGCCCCCAATACAAGAAGGACATGGAACTGCTGGAGCGGGTCCAAAGGAGAGCCACGAAGATGATCAGAGGGCTGGAGCACCTCTGCTATGAGGACAGGCTGAGAGAGTTGGGGCTCTTCAGCCTGGAGAGGAGAAGGCTTCGAGGAGACCTTATAGTGGCCTTCCAGTATTTGAAGGGAGCCTACAGGAAAGCTGGGGAGGGACTATTTACACGGTCTAGTAATGTTAGGACGAGGGGGAATGGGTTTAAGCTGGAAGAGGGGAAATTTAGACTGGATGTTAGGAGGAAGTTCTTTACAGTGAGGGTGGTAAGGCACTGGAATGGGTTGCCCAGGGAGGTTGTGGATGCTTCCTCCCTGGAGGTGTTTAAGGTCAGGCTGGATGAGGCCTTGGGCGAGCTGCTCTAGTGGGAGGTGTCCCTGCCTGTGGCAGGGGGTTGGAGCTGGATGATCCTTGAGGTCCCTTCCAACCTAAACCATTCTATGATTCTATGATTCTATGATACAGTTACCTCAGCCTATCTGTAGGAAAGTGCAGCAAAATGCAGAAGCAGCAGCAGAAGCCCTGACCCACAGCCCACCTGGAGGAAAAGCCCAACACCCCTAACCCAAAAACTGAAAGCAGCAACTAGAGTGGGAAGCCTCTCGTGTTGTAAATCTGAACTTCAAGCCACATGATGCTTTGTTCCAGCCAGCATTTCAGTTTTGAAGCTGGAGTGATGACAGCACGATATTGAATAGCAGCAGCAGAATCAGCCCAACAGACGACACGTGGTTGTATGATCCTCAAGCCATCCTGAAGTCCTAGTCAAACAGTTATGACTCCCCCCAAATAAGTATACATTTAAATCAGTAAATGCCTCCTCTGTCCCCTATCAGTCACATCAACATAACCTAGGGGAACTCCTCCACACACACAGAACCCAGACTATCATTTCATGCAGCTCAAATAGTACCTCAACATAGCTCGGACACCTCCCACACAAGGTGAGAAATCTTTACTGTGACAGTTGTATTTGCCATTGTATCTTAAAACCACTTTGTCAGGTTAACATGCTCCTTTTTCCATTAGGAGCCCTCCCTTTTTACTCTTTTTTTCCCCTCTCTCCTTTCCTCACAACATAAGCCTTGTTGTGCTTCTCCCACAAACTGCATCATGAATGGCATGCCATTGCTGAACTCATCCATCTTGCCCAGGCACTCCTGCTTTGTAGCTATGTTCCAGACACACTTCCACTGCCAAGTTACTGATACACAAATAAAACTAAGTGAGTTACACCAATGAACCAAAGAATAGTGAAGCAACCTTATTTTCAGGAGATGTCAACTGCTAGAAAGATGTTGCTTATTTTGAGATAGTTTTCCTCAACATGAGGAGAAACTTCTTTACTCTGAGGGTAGTGGAGCACTAGAACAGGCTAGCTAGAGGTTGTGAAGTCTCCTTCTCTGGAGACCCAAAAACCACCTGGAAGCATTGCTGTGTGGCCTGCCCTAGGTGATATTGCTCATCTCAGTTCTAGTTTAAAATTCCCAGAGGCTCAAATATAGTTAAAGACAAGAGGTATAGTTAAAGACAGACAAGAGGTATAGTTAAAGACAGACAAGAGGTATAGTTAAAGACAGACAAGAGGTATAGTTAAAGACAAGAGGTATAGTTAAAGACAAGAGGTATAGATAAAGACAAGAGGTATAGATAAAGACAAGAGGTATAGATAAAGACAAGAGGTATAAAGACAATAGGTATAAAGACAACAGGTATAAAGACAATAGGTATAAAGACAATTTATAGGATGTCTTTCCCTCTTCCCCCTTTTTTCCAAAGAAAAGGAATTAGATGTAAAGAAGTGGGAGAAAAAAGGTAAAGCACACACAAATAAATAGAATCATTTCGATTTGGAAGTCAAAAGAGAACATTTTAACAATAAATAAAAAGGTATTTGAGGTAGGGGAGCTACAAAAGGTATAGAGAAGGGGAACACAAGATGCAAAATATGTACATACAACCAGATTGATGGCTGTGAGTTTGTCCCCAGGTGGACCAATAGCCACATGGTAAAACAAAGAGTGGCAGGAACAGGAAGGTGATGCTGGCAAGCAGAGAGGCAGGGCAAGAGAGAACAAAAGAGGAAGTTCCTCTGGTTTTATAGGGGGCTAGACAGCAAGTGGGAGTGGGCTAAACACTACACCTGGTGTCCCCAGAGGACCCACCCCCGGGGAGGAGTCAAGAGGACCTGGGGGTCAGGGTCAAGACCACTCCCCCAGGAGGGTTAACCCTTTGCACTGCTCTAGCAGAGGGGTTGGACTCAAAAATTTCTAGAGGTCAGTTGCAACCACCAATGTTCTGTGATTCTATGATTTTACATTTTCGTTCTAAGGCTCTGTGTCCAGCTGTACCCTTAGTGTCAAACTGTTTCTTAGTAACAGAGGGGAGCAACTGCATTTGGTTTAGGTTAAGCTATAATGACAGTAGCAAAGCAGTGTGTATTGAAACATCAGGCACACTTAAATTAGCGAACTGTCAGTACTCTGCATAGAAAAGGAGGGACAAGATGGGTGGAATTACATCCCCTTGAGTGGCAGACCTTGAAAACCCACACCTAAAGGAGGACAGGAAGAGTCTATAAATAGGAAAAATAATTTAATTGCAGGAGAAATGTTTTAGAGTTGTACTTGAGAAGAACATAGAATCATAGAATCAAGCAGGTTGGAAGAGACCTCCAAGATCATCCAGTCCAACCTAGCACCCAGCCCCATCCAGTCATCTAGACCATGGCACTTAAAGCATCACCCAGTCTTTTCTTGAACACCTCCAGGGATGGCAACTCCACCACCTCCCCGGGCAGCCCATTCCAAAGGCAAATCACTCTGGCAAAAACTTCCTCCTAACATCCAGCCTATACTTCCCCCGGCACAACTTGAGACTGTGTCCCCTTGTTCTGTTGCTGGTTGTCTGGGATAGTGACTGTAAAGAGAGTAACTGGCAGCTCAGGTACTGGTACCTTCAGTGTAAGTGTCTAAATAGGGAACAAGTAATTCCACACAGTGTATTCAAGGGAAATGAGCTTGAATACAACCAGTTGCTCTGGTGCTTTGAAACACCACTTGTGCCCAGTCCTGCTTTAAATCTCAATGTACTTAGTACACTCCATAGAAAAGTCAAAAATCTCAATGAAGACCAGACCTTCTGCTTTGCTAGATATCATCTGCTGGGAGAATAGTACTTTCACTGTCATCTGCTAGAAGAATAGTACTTTTACTGGTAATGCTGGGGGAAAAAAATGCTATTCAAAGCTCACAATTCTATCCCATGAAGCAATTTTGCTACCAGCATTAAAAGCTTTAAAATAAAGACTGGGTATTTCTTCATGCCAAAGCTATGATGTATAATTGCCACTGTTCATGGGATCACAGGACCACAGAATCATAGGATGTTAGGGGTTGGAAGGGACCCAAGGAGATCATCAAGTCCAACCCTCCTGCCGGAGCAGGACAATACTATATAAGACAGATCACAGAGGAACACATCCAGACAGGCCTTGAAAGTCTTCAGAGAAGGAGACCCCACAACCTCTCTGGGGAGCCTGTGCCAGTGCTCTGTGACCCTTACAGTAAAGAAGTTCCTCCTTGTGTTGAGGCAGAACCTCTTGTGCTGCAACTTACACCCATTGCTCCTTGTCCTATCCCAGGGAGCAAGTGAGCAGAGCCTGTCCCACCCCTCCTGGCCAGCCCTCAGATACTTATAAACATTCATTAAATTCCCTCTCAGTCTTCTCTTCTCCAGACTAAAAAGCCCCAGGTCCCTCAGCCTCTCCTCATAAGCCATGCCCTCCAGTCCCCTAATCATCCTTGTAGCCCTCCACTGGACCCTCTCCAGCAGATCCCTGTCCCTTTTTAACTGGGGAGCCCAGAACCAAATGCAGTATTCAAGATGAGGTCTTACCAGGGCAGAGGGGGAGGAGAACCTCCCTTGATCTGCTGGACACACTCTTCCTAATACAGCCCAGGATCCCATTGGCCTTCTTGGCCACAAAGGCACATTGCTGTGCCATGGTCAACTTATTATCGACCAGGACCCCCAGGTCCCTCTCCACAGGACTGCTCTCCAGCAGATCACCTCCCAGCCTGTACTGGTGGAGTTTATTATTCCTTGCCAGATGCAGGACTCCACACTTGTCCTTGTTGAACCTCATTTGTTTCCTCTGTGCCCAGCTCTCCAGTCTGCCCAGGTCTCTCTGGATGGCTGCACAGCCTTCAGCTGTATCAGCCAAGCCTCCCAGCTTGGTGTCATCAGCAAACTTGCTGAGCAGACACTCTGTGCCCTCATCAATGTCACTGATGAAGATGTTGAACAGGACTGTCTCCAGCACTGATCCCTGGGGGACTCCACTGGTTACAGCTCTCCAGCTGGACCTAGCACCATTGATCCCCACCCTCTGAACTCTATCTTGTAACCAGTTGCTAACCCACCTCACTGTTTGCTCTTCCATCCCACACTTCCTGAGCTTGCTCACTAGAATATCGTGGGAGACAGTGTCAAAGGCCTTGCTAAGGTCAAGGTGGACTACATCCACTGCTCTCCCTGAATCTCCTGTTAATCTACATAGAAGTATTCTAACTATCAGGCCTAAATAAATGCTAACATAGTCCTCCAAGTTTTCCTGAAGACAAACAGAACTGAAGAACAGTGGAGTGGAAACTTCCCAGAATTCCTCCAAAGCTGATTATCATTCATATGGAGAGGTCCTAATTTCTTTTAACTTTTTATGAGGTACATTTGTGGTTTGTATTATTTACATTTTTGAAGTGTGCCATATTTTTCAAGTAACATTTTGGTATGAATTTAAACTCCAGTTGAAAAGCATGATGACTGACTTCTTTCCAAACCTCAGTGCAGGAGGACTTGAACTGTGTTGTTCCAGGTGCCTATATGTACTCAACAGTTCCCTTTGCCTGGTGAGAGAAGGGATTGCTTAGAAAGATTAGTCCCTTCCAGTCAAACAACTGGCATATGCAAGAAGAAATCAAATAGCAAGGATATTCCATTTTCCCTGTCTTTGTTCACCTCTAACACATATCTTGTAAGATAATTAACATTTTTCCCTCTTCCACAAAGCATAAGACCAGCAGTGCACTTTTCCTCACAGAAGATATTTCCCTTCTGAAAAACAGCCAGGCTTCTTTTTCTTTTCCTCACAACTCCTCATGCAATACAAGTCCAACTGAAACTTAGATTACTACTTCAGTGATTCTATTGTGCTACAGATCAAAGGCACGGGTAAAGATCTTTGTAAGGTACATATCAATCTGTCTCATCTTAAAGTGATAATAATTTCATTACTGAATGAAGCATTGGGCTCCCAGGTTCAGCCAGGGGATTAGGAAGCAAAGTGGATTAATCAGAGAAATGGGAGAGAGGCTAGAGAGAAATGCAGCTCAGAGCTCCCAGGCAGAAGAAGAAGCAACTCTCTTATTTATGTTTGGATTCTTGTTCTTATACCTCTCAGCAAGCCTATGAGTGAACTAGACATCACCATTGGTTTTTTCTCTTTTACAGCCTGTGATCTAATCCTTCTCACCAAAACACTCTATCTAGGCTCAAACTAGCACATGTAGCCTCTCCTTTCCACCTCTGTGGAAGACCTGATGCTCTTTGTTCACCTACACATATCTCATCCCACCAGGTAACAACTGCAGGTGACCTGGAGTTGAGACAGGAACAAGTGAACCAGTTAAGAACTTCCAGCTCTCAAAATGCTCATGTTTTTCAAGACTTCAGGGAACTGATTTCAGAAAGGTTCTGTTAAGCCTTTGCCCCACCTAAAATGTGAAGTCCATCTTAACTCTGCCATACCTGGTTGCGAGGAGTGCTAGAGTCTCATGAGACAGAGGAGGTCAGCAAGCTCAGGTTTTTAGTCTTCTGAGCTTGCATGCACATCATTTTAATTTATTTTTTTTTAGCTGGAAATTATTTTTCCCTGTCATAATGATATTATTTTTGCAGTTAAAGATTCCTTTGCCCTTCTGTTGTTATGCAGTGCTATTGCTATACAAAACTATGGAGTTTGGGGTTTTCCATGTACACAGCGAGAGAGCTCATGATGCATACCACCCTGGAGCACTACCTCAAGGAAAACAAAATCTGTGTCAGCCTGGCAGCATTCACATAAAATCCATACTCTACTGGCAAATATTGATCCCTTTGAGCAAGAACTAAATGAATTTCACTGATCCAGCCAGGCAGGTGACTTATCATCCTGTGAGCAAGGAGGAAAGGGAGAAAAATTCTCTGGAGACAAGGATCCAGAACATATACTGAAGAGGTTAGAAAGAAAGGACATTTGATTAAGCAGGCTAAGAGGGGTGTAGTTATTTAAAGGTCTATAAAGGTCTGGCCAGACATGGGTAGAATTCAAGGAAGAGGCAAATTTCAGATCCTAGACCTTCACAAGTTACATACAAAAGCAAACAGGAAAGCATTAACAGCATTGCCATAGAAATAGCAAAAAGAGTCTGTATAGATCACAAACAGAGCTCTTCACACCAACAGTGGCTCCAGGTCCCCAAAGACTAAAGCAGACCTCCAAATTTTGTATTTCACTTGGAGTAAATTAAAAAAGACCTGTACTTTCCTTTAGTAGACTATTCCCAAGAGCAAACAATAAAAATCTTAATGAGTTAATGTTTATACTAATCAGATTAGATCATATGAAGATGATTGTTTACAGTGTTCTGCTAAGTCATAGCAAACAAGAACTAAAAGGAAATGGCATTCAATAGCCTGCAGTACACATACAGGTGTTTGACTGGTGTTTGGCAGTCAAAGGGCATAGAGAACTACAAGAAAGGCCCTGTACTTATTTCTGTAGTTTCTAAGCTTCAAGAATGACATTTCCTTCTAAAATATGAAACGTAAGAAAACCAACCAAACAAAACAAGCAGCAACGACAATTTCATTATCAATTACCTGAAAATGATCCTATGGCAACCATTCTTAGTTGTTCATCCTTATGAAGAACAGAAACACTAAATGGGGGCTGGCAGCTGTGTCCTGACAATCTGGCACACACAACAAGCCATACCTCCTCAGTTTGAGGACCTCAGTATAGATTTGTGGCAACCATAGGCACCAGCAGCTTATACATAAGAACCAGGCTGATTCTGGACCAGAAGAAGGATGCATGCATGTCCCATATATGCACACTAAGAATGAAACCCTGTTGTCAACATCTCTAGTATATTCCTGCTGTTCAACTTGGCTAAGCTATCTGCATTTGCTCTTGTAGGAAAGTCTTTCCCATCTTGCTCATTTAATGCCTTCATCCAAATAATCGTGAAGTTCTGTCATGTAGTAACGAGAGCCAGCTCCTATCGATCCTCTCTGATAAAATCCACATGTTAGAAAGGTCCCTTTTTACTGCAGCTTCTACCAGTACCATACACCCTTAAAATGTGCTGTCAATAAAAATATATTTCTCAGTGTCCATATGGCAGAAGAGAAGAAAGGTAATAAAACATTCAATCCAGAGGCATGATAACATACTCCTTCCTCCTGCCTTGCAGGGATGAAAGGAGTCTGTGAACGAACATGTATACAGTCTCTGTAAGCACCAGCAAAGTGACTTCAGTCAACAGATTCTAGATTAAATGAATTATGTCTCTAATATATGCACCACAAACCACTCCTGATAGAATCCCCTTACATCACACATACAAGCATATTGGTCTTTATTTGCCCGTGCATAACATAAATACTGTCTTATATTAACTGCTACTGCAGGTCATGTATAAAGGGAACAAAAAGCTGGATGCTAATTTGAAATAGACTGAATTAGCTCATTTTTAGCTTAGTTTGTGTGGGGTTTTTATCATTATTATTTTAAATTATTAGCTTAATTCATTTTGTTCTAGGAACGACTATGAAACCTGTGGAGTGCTGTAGCTTTTCCTTCCTGGACCTAAAAATGTAATGGTTATAGATCTTCTACAAATGCTCCCAAATATTTAATCTCTCTTTTCATTTATGATCCTTACCAAAGAAACAAAAAAAGTCTTAAAATATTGTTATTATGATCCTGGGGTTTTTTTTTCCTGTGAGATGATATAAACTTCACCCATCTTACAGAGGAAAGAGACACTCTTCCCAAAATCCCAAAATTGCCAAATCTTTGCAACACTGACACTAGTCTTTGCAATGGAGTCCCTCCACATGTCCTAAGGACAAAGCAATGACTCATTAAGAAAAGCACAGGCTGAAGCAAATCAGCCCTTTCATATTAAATACTGCCACAGTCACCATTTCAATTAGCTGATGTTGATACTATAACTTTGTATGTTGGTGATTGCATGTGCAATACATAACAGCAAATTACTGCAATCACCAACTGTTGAACGAGTGCTTCTGATTCATTAGCTACATTCTCATCTATAAACTGTATTTTCCTATAACACTTAAGTATCATAAATGTACATTAACTTAAATGACAAGGGAGATAAGCTTACATAACACAAGGAAAAATAAGGAAAGGGAAAAGGCCTAGCAGTGAGTATGTATTTAATGAGCATGTATTTGTTGGCAGTGTCTTTGTTATGCTCTTTCCTTTTTTTGCTTTCTGGCTATAAAAATTATGGCAGTTGTAATGCTAAGGAGAATTTGACACTGCAACAATTCCTCAGACTCCTGAGATCTTCCAAACACGGATGAGCATTTCAGACTGCTCCCCCTTCACAGTTTCCTTACCCTCTGGTTGTAGGCATTGGACACTGTCTTCCACAAACACATGTGCAGAGCTTTTACACCTGAGATGATATTCAAGACTTGACACTCCTTTTGCTACGATTGCCTTACATGATGATAAAGCAAAGCATCATTAGCAAGCATCATATTATAGTTACCTAACTGCCTGTTTTTTCTCTGCCTGAGAGTACAGTTGTGATATGAGGAACACCAAAAGAGAAACAAGAGCCAAACAGTAGCAGACGTAATCAATCTTAAACAAACCTAAGGTGTACATCAATTGTATGCTCATTGATTACTTTGTTGCTATTGTGCTCAAATGTCTGAACAGCACCACATCAACACAATTTCTTTACCAAAGCTATATGTACTCTGCTTAACATTATAATCTACTTTTAAAATCTATCAGCACATAGAAAGTGAAGGGCTATTTTCCTCTCTGGATTTAAAAATACATGTAATTGCTAAGCTTATAGCTGACTATTATCTAGCATAGGCAGCTGAGAATGTGAGAAGTTCACTAAAAAGATGTTTAATCAAAAATGCTCATTCTCTTCAAAGAAAGGTTAGTCCATATCAAAAAGCAGTCTATTAAAAGATGCTCAATGAGATACATTGCATATTCTCCAAATGTCTGTCACAGATGGCTGTCTGTGACTAGGATTTGGAAAAATACTGATTTATGTTCCACAGAACACAGGAAAAAATACAGAAGGAAATTAGTGCCAGCCACTAAAAAGGAACAGGCTCTTCTAAGAAATTGCAAAGCTGTAGTTGGAGCTCCTATTACATAGGGTTGAAACTCTCCTAATATCCAGAGAAGAGGGCTGAATGATGTGCAACGTGTCAACATGTCCTTATTTAGGGACTGCTGGGTTGGAAGAGCTGCCAAACAAGAGGAAAACAATTGGACCATGAGAAAAGTAGGTAAGAATGTTTAGTGCTATGGCCCAGAAGTCACACATGCAGAAAGCCCATAAACAAGCCCTAATCACAGCACGACAGTGTGCGGCTCGCGGCTGTATAACCTGTACCATCAGCACAGACAAATAGAATCATAGAATCATAGAATGGTTTAGGTTGGAAGGGACCTCAAGGATCATCCAGCTCCAACCCCCTGCCACAGGCAGGGACACCTCCCACTAGAGCAGCTCGCCCAAGGCCTCATCCAGCCTGACCTTAAACACCTCCAGGGAGGAAGCATCCACAACCTCCCTGGGCAACCCATTCCAGTGCCTTACCACCCTCACTGTAAAGAACTTCCTCCTAACATCCAGTCTAAATTTCCCCTCTTCCAGCTTAAACCCATTCCCCCTCGTGCTAACATTACTAGACCGTGTAAATAGTCCCTCCCCAGCTTTCCTGTAGGCTCCCTTCAAATACTGGAAGGCCACTATAAGGTCTCCTCGAAGCCTTCTCCTCTCCAGGCTGAAGAGTCCCAACTCTCTCAGCCTGAGTCCCAACGCTCTCAGCCTGATATATAATATCAGCATCCTGTGCTGCCAAATGAAAGAATTTACTAAACTTTCCCAAGAACACTTACTGCTCTTACAAATGCCACTTTTCTGGGTTGCATACAGAGATAGCAAGTGGTAAAGCATGAAGAACTATTTCCATGGACATTCCTCACAGAGGCTACACAGGGGATACACTTCTTAACAGCAGACCCTCCCAAAAGATGCTGTACAGGTTCTGCAACAGATCTAGAGAAGCTCAATATTTTTAAAGATTTAATTCCACATGGTGTCCTGAAAAATTCCCATCATCTTGGAGAACTCAGGAGACCATAAAAGAAGGTTTACCAACACAAAGTCCCAGAAATACGACAGCTAACATACAACCTTTACAGTGCCCTGAACGAAACCTCATCATGTGCAGCCACACAAAGCTAACGAACACACAGCCACATGACAATAAATTTCAGCAACACCTTTTCACTGAAACAAAGAGTTCAGATTTTTGTTGTGATGCTCCACCCAGACTTCACTGACTGAACCTGATTTAAAATTCTTGTCACTGAAGTGCCATGTGATTTTTATGAAGAGCCAGCTAAAGCCTGTAATATAACACTCTGCCTTCACATGTTCAGGGCCTCCTGTTTGTAACAAGCAAATTCAGCACTGCTCCATCTGAGCCTGCTCTGTATCTCAAGAACATAGGTACCAGTTATGGTCTGAAAATAAGCATTTTTCTCACACCTACAGCTATTTCTAGCCAAACAGACCAGTTCACACCTTACCTGTCAGTTACTTTTTTTTTCCCACTCTCTCAAAAAGTAGAGGTGTAGTGGTTTGGAATAAATGAAAAAGAAAAAAGGCTCCTCCCTTTTATAAAAAGTGCTTTTTTTCTCATTGAAAAAAGAAATGTGAATTTGTGAAAATGCTACTGAAGTTGAATCTCACAAGGGTTATGGAACTGGAACCAACATTTGCAAAAAGAAGTCTAGTTTTATTGCATTCAGTTAACTGAAATATATAACTCACCCATCTATGAAATAGGCTACTCAACTGGGAAACCAACATACTTTCAGTTTTTGACATTTTAGTATGTGAAGATTATCTTAAATCATTATTTATTATTTGTTGTTATGCTGTGTGATCCACCAGGTCAGTCTGTAAGGACAAAATAAGTGATTACCATGCAACACTTCGTCTACACTCCCTGTACCAAGTGCCTTCTCAATCTTCTCTTCATCACCCACATTCATCTGTAATGCCTGTCATAGAATCAACCAGGTTGGAAGAGACCTCCAAGATCATCCAGTCCAACCTAGCACCCAGCCCTGTCCAGTCCTGAATGTATTTTTATTTTTCAGCGCGTCCAGAGGAGAGACATGAAGATGCTCAGAGGGCTGGAGCAGCTCTGCTATGAGGACAGGCTGAGAGAGTTGGGGCTCTTCAGCCTGGAGAAGAGAAGGCTTCAAGGAAACCTTATAGTGGCTTTCCAGTATCTGAAGGGAGCCTACAGGAAGGCTGGGGAGGGACTATTTACAAGGTCTAGTAATGTCAGGACAAGGGGGAATGGGTTTAAACTGGAAGAGGGGAGATTTAGACTGGGTGTTAGGAGGAAGTTCTTTACAGTGAGGGTGGTGAGACACTGGAATAGGTTGCCCAGGGAGGTTGTGGATGCTTCCTCCCTGGAGGCATTTAAAGCCAGGCTGGATGAGGCCTTGAGCAACCTGCTCTAGTGGGAGGTGTCCCTGCCTATGGCAGGGGGTTGGAGCTGGATGATCCTTGAGGTCCCTTCCAACCTAAACCATTCTATGATTTTATGATTCTATTCTATGAATGTGTTATATAAGCTACAGATTCAAAGTTAGCTGAGAGTCCATGTTTCTGTGGCTGTTCAAAACCAGATGTGCATGCTGAAGTTAGGCATAGTTTTTCCAGAGGGCTCCTGTGGAGCTGCAGCATTGGTAAGCCAGGTCACTTCCACCAGGGTTTACATCAGTGAGGTCACTGGGTACTTAGAGACAAAATCAGTGATAGCACGAGGGAACCTGCACAGTCATTCATAAATGAAGATGTAAATGTCAAGTGAGCTAATACAATATCATTGGTTTAGCTCCTGATTTCCTTGATTATTTTTCTGGAGATCAGTGATAAGGAAATAATTTTATGGAATGTGACCTCCGGTGGAAGGAGTATTTATATCAATTATGAACTAGACTGATGATGCATACATCAAACAAATAAAGACAGTCCTAGGAAAGACAATAAGCTTCCAGATTAGCACAATTTAGGCACACATGTTTGGATCCCGCCAAGGACCACATAGAACATTACATTAATTTCCATATAGAATCAAATGCTTCGAACCTATTTGATGCAGTTACTCAATCCTAAAGAGAATAATTTAAAGCTATTCAGTGCTGCTGAACAGCATGCTTGTCATAAATCCATAGGTGAAGCAAGTGTCTTCATATCTCTAGGGCTGCCCTGCATCTCTCTTGTTTTCGTGTCCTTAGAACTGTACCAATTTTAGTAAATTAATCTCCTATTTTCCA
This sequence comes from Tricholaema leucomelas, assembly GCA_013400475.1. Lineage (NCBI taxonomy): Eukaryota > Metazoa > Chordata > Aves > Piciformes > Lybiidae > Tricholaema lacrymosa > Tricholaema leucomelas. The sequence goes on from WAAF01011380.1 coordinate 98,900, forward strand.
GGCTTCTCTTTGTTTTAGAATAAATAATTGTTTTGCAATATTTTAGCCATGAAAGATGTAGCCCTTTTATATATAGGCAGATAAGGCTATGACAAAAATACGTTGTTGTGTTCACATTGACAGTTCCAATGACTTTAAGCAACTCTTGTGTCCCTTGGAGCAGCAACAATATTTGCCAGAGAGATCATCTTCTAGGAGCTTTGTTTGTTAGGAATGTGACTTTTGCCAGATTAGTGAAAATGTGTCTTAATTTGGCCAAGTCATAAACTGAAGCAAACCATACTTGTGTATTCTGTCATACTTGCTGAATATGTACAGCTACATTCTCTGACTATTGCATTTCAGCAGGATGTTCATATTAAGAGTAAAGCATGAGTTTTATCTGTAATTTGTCTTTTGGACTGTTCTGGGGTCTTCACAGACTGTTTGAACCTGGAACAAGTGACAAGAAGCTTCTTTGGTGCTGTCTCCAGTTCCTGCTGGCCTTACAACTTGTGGGTGAGGGAAGTGTCTGAAGTACAGAACCAGCAAGAGCTGGACTTCAGTGGGAGAGAACAGAGGGAAGACTTCAACTGAGGCATCGAACCAACACTCAGCCTGAAGGAGAAATAAAGGGACATCTGATGAGCAGCTGTGCTGACAGAATTGTCGTGATTGGGAAAGTAAAAAAACAAGGAGTAAAGAAGCTATCACTACCCTGAAACAGGCAATGGGAGAAGGACTGGAAAGGGAGATAGGTCACCTTGAGAAAATTGACAAAATTCATGTGAGAAAAAAAAAGAGCAAAATTCAGGAGGACAAAGACCTGAGTGAAAGACTCCAGCGGCAAGGTTTCAGTTCACCAAGGCTCCTGACCCTATGGCCCTCTGTTCGTGCTCTGGGCTTTCAGACATACCTGATTCTGTGAAATCCATCCAGTGGGGTCAAGACTGAGAAACTCAGGTCAGGCAAACCAGAAATGCTTCATCACAGGCCCTATGGTTGGGAGTGGGTCTGAGTATGACAGTGTGAGAAGGACATCTGAAAGGTGAGAGTTTTCTGAGAAATGTCGTGAGCAATCTAAGAGTGTGATGAAAAGCAGCACTGGACTCACAGAAGAAAGAGAGCAAGGAGGTGGGTATAGGGAAAGAGAAACTGCATGATTTCGAGTGATATTGAAACACGGAGATAAAGACACAAACTGTGATTGCATTGATGCTTATTTCTGCGATCCTCTAGCTAGGGGAGTCTTTGCTAGCGGTGGCTCCAGCAGATGTGCGACGTTTGGAATCACAGGGGAGCACAACTGCCTTAGACATTCGCATCCTCAAAGACGCCCGGATACCTAAACACGGACACTGTCTGCCCACAGAGAAGCTGCAGATGGGTCGGGGCTGTTTCCCCCCGAAGGAGCAGGGGAGACAGCGGCAGCGGCGCGGCCGGGCAGAGCCGGTGGCAGTACAGCCGCCGGGGCAGACGCGGAGACGGGCAGCATCGCCAGCAGTCCCTTGCCGGCCGCTCTGCCGCGGGAGCCCCGCGCAGCCCCGCGGGCGCATGGTTTGCATTACGGAAGAAATGACCCGATAATCGCCCGGCAGCGACGCGCAGATGTGATAAGTGACTCCGCACCCGCGGCGCTCCCGCTCCCGCCGCTCCAAGCCCCGGCTCTCGGCATCCCCCTCCCGGAGTGCCATGCACTGACCGCTGGTGCAGGGCTTTGCGTAAAATGTTCTGTAACTAAAATTCGAGATTAAATTTGCAAAGGGAAGATGAAATAGTCGGGGGGAAAGGACCGAAATGAAAGGGGGTTAAACGTTCCCTGCTCTCCCGCGAGGCCGCTGCTGCAGCACCAGCCCGCTCCTCTCGCAGCCGGCCCCAGCCTGGCCCGGCACCCTTCGCCCTGCTCGACTGAGAGCGAGGCACACCGGGTGATAACCCGTTACCGTCTCGCCGCGCCGAAAGCTCAGGCTGGCTTCCACACTGCGTACCGTGTCCTTGGGAGAACGAGTGGGGAGCAGGAAGGCCACGGCTGAATTAAAACGGTAGCTGTAGACACGCTGCCTTCACTTCTGTAACTTCTCCCCATCTATTTACGTGCTAAGCCTGCGTGAGTAACAGATCCTAATTTCGGTATAAACGCACCTAACCAGGAAGCACTAAGCAAGCCCGTTGCTTTTAAGCACATAGGAGCTGATAGTACCAAACTCTTGCAATATGAAACCTCGAAGACCTGAAGACTGACTGTTTCTGCTTTAAGGCTGGCCAGCAGACCTCTTTGGATCCAATTACTGGTTATTTAGCGCTCTCCGAAGTTGCCCACTTGCCCACACGACGTGGCTCTGCACACAGGCAGAAGTATGGAACCTTGCCTTCGGGCATCTTCAGTTTGTGTTGTCCCAATGACTCGGTAAAATCTTATATGCTGGGGTCGTAAGAGTAGGATACTTGGGAACTTATATGGTTTTCCGTGACTTTAAATGAGTCAGAGACGATTTAAGTCCAGTGAATGTCGAGTTAAAATAAAATATTGCCCCCATTTCCCATTAACATTAGCCCTCAGAAACATCAAGAAGAACCCTTCTCAGAAGTTATTTAACTGTCGTTTTGTAGAAGTTCTGTTCACTTTGACGAATCCATCAGGTCCTGAAAGAGAACCAGCACTCCAGAAAGTGTGCTTTAAATAATAATAATAAAAATAAACACCAAGATGGGGTTTGTCTCCAAGGCAGCTCTCCTTTTCTGCACTGTGCTTAAAACTTTAGGAATGATGTTTTATATGCAGGATAGAGAAGTGACAAAAGATGTGGGATTGGGTAGAAGAGCGAGTGATTTTTCATGAAAGCATCAGGATCTGGTACTCCAGCTAATGAGATGTAACGGTTTGTATTTTGTATGTCCAGGAAACTGGCCTCCCGTGGGAGCAAGCAGCACAGGTTTCGTTGTTCTCAGTGGAGACAAGATCAAGGCCGCAATAACCCGCTAGCCAAGCTCTTGTTACTCCTCCGGCTGATGCCTGAATCTTCACTTGATTACATCGTGTGGTATCTATGAGTATACCCACAATATTTAACTTAGAGATCACACTTTAAAGCGGTGGAAGAGTAGGTGAAAGCATATGACCGCTCGAGTACTCAGGGCTGGGTCTATTTTTAGCTTTTCCTTTTAAAAGTTTCTGTGGCTGTCCGAGACTCCCTTCTGTTGATGAACCTCCCACTTTGGTACACCTCTAAGGAGACTTGTCAGGAGGCAAGGCTTTGGAGAAATGAAGTTTCAAATTATCAGAACCTATTTACAGGCACCACTGAGAGACTGGGATGATTTTGTCCTCCCTCTGCTCCTGGTGCTGTGCTGTACCTTCAGGTGAGCTATTTTTGGAGCTCCAGTACGCTTTTTGGGGGTTGAGGGTTTTGGTTTGGTTGTCGGGTTTTTTTTGTTGTTGGTGGTTGGTTGGGTGTTTTTTTTTTACCTAGTTACACACAAAGCAACGAAGTTTAAGAACAAAAGATTGTTCTGGACAGTCAAACTGGAAGGGTTGGAAGGATACATTTAGGAAGTAGTTCCTTGGACACTAATTAGGACCAGTTGCTTGGGGTTGCCATTATTTTCCTTCTAGTCTGGACGGCACAACAGATCAAATGATTTATATATCATTAACAATTCTTGTTAGCCAGAAGCAGGGTTGGGCTTTTCCATACTGATTACTGAGTAATGCATTAAAAGCGTGGGTTTTGTCTTCTGCAGTGTCCATATAAGCAAGTTGACATGGAGGATCAGTTAAAAAAGACGCACTTTAACTCTTCTTTCTCTCTCTCTCTCTCTCTTTTTAATTATTTTTTTTAATGTACCATGTATTAATGTATCTCACTTTGCAAGACTTGTACCAAACCCGGAGCCCATCACGTCTTTGTGGCTTCCACTACTGGAATCCTGGCATTTGCTGCACCTGATCCTGGTTCCCACTGAATGAATTTTAATTGTAATAACCCCCAAATATGCACGTGCGTTTTAGACTCCACATTATGGATCCCCTTCTCCCTTTCTTTTGCACTACAAGTAACGGGTTACAATCCTATGACACAATTAATTTCACTTTAAAAGAAACTAATTGGGCATATATAATCATCAAAATCCCATGGCCTTCTTTAAGGTTGCTTTCGCATGCTCCATGATGTCCAGGAATTTTTAGTGACTGGTACTCCCAGGAGTTTCGTCTGTTGGGAGGGAGAAGGAGGAACGACGTTATGCTGTGTCGTGTGCTGTTGCGCCGTGTTGTGCTGTTGTATTGCGGTGGTTCTGTGAGCGCTGCTGAAGGCGGGCGTTGTTCCTCGCCGGCAGAGGCTGGTACTCGGGGCGGCCGCAACGCTCCCGCCGCATTCCCGGAAAAATCCGCCCTCTAGCATGAACCCATGCCCTTTGGCTGCTCCGGGTGATGCTCCGACGTCTTTGTACACGGAGCTCAGGGATGCCGAAGCACCACTGCGGCACCCGGGCCCTTCTCTTCCCCAGGGAGGCGGAAAAATCGCCATGGGTCTCCGGCCGCGGTTGCTTGTCCTCCTGGTCACGGAGATGATCCTGCCGCCCTGAGGCAGAGCCCAGGGAGGCTCCCTGACACATTCATTACCGCATTAAATCCCCGGCACCGAAGTGGGGGATGGGAGAAAGAAAGGAACAACAAAATCGCCTGAGTTCCTGAATAATTTAAATTCTTTGTATTTGATTTGAACATTGGTCTGTTTGATGTCCAAGTTTGAAAAAAGAATTCCGTTTGCAAACGTAATAGGAAGTGTAAAGCACACGACAGGTATTCCTGAGTATCCAGGAGGTATCGAGCACTCCTGTACGTTAGGGGCAACCTTTCCAAGAGCTCTCTTCATCTTTGTTTTATTAATACTAAAGTCCTTCTTTCCTTCTTTTTTTTTTTTTTTTCTCCTGCTATAGTCATTGATATCCAGGCTGTTGTATTTATTGTCTCGCACGACTTCTCACACAGATCTTTATTAAGATTGAATGGCATTGAGATAATATGTCCTACCGTGGTGTCGATGAATCGCTGCGCCCAGAAAATGCTAAACGAAGCCCAGGCCGAGGGAGTATTCCTGAGATGCAGCTGATCTCCTCTCCCTGCTCCCCGCAGTGCACTCTGCCGGCGGGCGGGACTTGCAGGCCGTGGCCTTGGGTCCATCCCGATGCTACACAGCAGCTCGGAAATGGACCTCAGGTGAGAGTGTGTGAGGTTATTCGGAGGGGCTGTAGTAAATGGAAAGACATTTATTTTTTCATATATGTACTTTCGAATGAAGCATCCATTTTCGTTTAGAAGGGAAACTATTGCCAGTTGCTTGGTGTCCCATTTTGGTTCTTCTTTAGCTTTGATTGAAAGACATGTCTTGAAACCTCTTCCAAAAGGATGCCTATACAGGCTTCCAGATGCCAGTATTTAGATCATTTGAACGTCAGCGCAGCCTTCTGGTAACAAAAAAACATCCAAATTAATTTCGGTTTTGTATTAATATCCGTCAGATGGGAGAGGAGCACAGTTTAGAGCTGGAGTCTGATTTCATCGTTTTAAGCAACTGAGTCCGTATGAACATCTCTGGCAAGTCAAGAGGTTGAAGCTACATTGAACAAACTGAATCCAGCTATCTGAAGTGACTTGGAATAGCAGTGATAACAAATAGCGGCTTAACGTAGGAGGCTATTACTGCTGTTTAAATAGCTTCGCGTGTGCTTGCAAATAGATAAAGAGGGGGGCAATCGCGGGGAGAGACAAGTATAAATGCATCTCAGAGCTGCGGGCTGAACTCAGCCCCACTGCCAGGTATCGCCAGTTCCATGTGCAGGAACCTGACATCTGTACCTCTCTCTGAAGGACCACCAGCCACGGCTTCCCTCGCCGACATGGCAGGGTCCTTCTCTCCCAGCTGCCTTACTAGGCGGGAGATTTGTAATGCATGGTCCGGTTCTGTTGCCGCCGTGGCAGTAATAATGAAGTGAAACATTAGTTAGGCGCGATACAGCAGGTGGCTTACTATAAGCCTTATATTCCTCTTACTCTTGCTCCCGTCAGAGCGTATGTAAAAGATATTTTAGGCGCTGTAGAGAGCAAGCGAAGGAGCGAGGAAGAGATCGGACCGCTCCCGTGCTCGCTGTGTTCTCCAGCCAGGCCAGGGCCCAGGTCGGTCCAGGCTGGGCTTCTGCCAGCGCTAAGGGCCCCGTCACGCACTCTCAAAGTCAGAGCAGTACCAGGCGTGGTGATTATAATGACAATAACAACTCTTTTTATGGTACCTTGGCGCAGACGGCGGTTGCTATCTCAGGAAGATTAAGAAGAGAGCAAGTCTCATGAAGGCACCTCTCTCCCTTACATGGTCAGTCACTTCCCAGCTCAGGCACAGACTGACGAGTTCAAGCTAATCCTGCCCGATGGCTACTCCCTCTTTTGCCTAGATTGGAACTAAACTTCCTGGTCTCAAAACCGTACTTTGAAAGTCCTCACTATGCAGACCATAGGAACAAGACGGACTTGCATGGTCTTGGAACCGGCAAAGCCCACACTGCGTGCTCAGAGCTCATAGTCACCTGCCCCAAAGCCACACCCGAAGTGAGATAGCTCGGGTTTTAAGTTATCAGCCAGAATTACTGCCCCCCCCCACCCATCCCCGGCCCTCTCCCTACATCTCCTTGGCTGGTTTCTTCCGGTGAGCTGCTGCTAGGTGGATGCGCTCTGCACTGCATCACCACGTCCACAGTGATCGCGGACCGAAGCCGCTGTCCCGCCGCGGCGCCCAGGGCTCGCCTCGCCCTGCCCTGTCCGCGGGAGGGCGGCGCGGAGCTGCCGCGAATTCTCTCCCGCCGGCCAGGACGAAGCCCGGGACGGTGAGAGATGCTCCCTGTGCCATCATGTTGTTTATTACTCGATTGTTGCCGGGCTCCCTCCCCGTCGCCAGCTGTTTGCCGTCAGAGTCGAGGCAGAGAGGCGCCCGGCCGCCCTGCCCCAGGGCGCACGGTCAGACCCCTGCACGCCGCTGCGCTCCTCGTCGGGGAGTAGAGCCCTGCCTCTTCCTCAAGCCTCTGGGTCTCCGCTCCCTGACAGACTTCTAGGAAGATTATTAGCATCCCGTGCCTTCCCCCCCCCCCCCTTTCTTTTTTTCCCTCTCTCTCTCTTTTGTTTTTTAAGATCGATTACCAAAATGGCCACAAAGCCCTACAGGTCACACAGTTCCGGGGAGAAGAACTGAAACTGTCACAAGAGTCAAGAGAAACAGGCAAACAAAGCTAAAGCAAGAAGTTTTCTCGTGTTCATGCTCCAGAAACAGCTTCCTGGCCACAGGGTCCTCGGAGTAAACCCCTTCCCGGCAGAGCCGCTCCGCAGCAGCCGGCGAGAGACGCGGCCGCAGTCCCCTCCGGAGCCCGGTCAGGGGCCGGCTCCTGTTTGTCAGCCGGCTTGGTGCATTTCCCCCGGGAGGGACTCCCAGTATGAGAAATGTCTCCCGACCCCATATTTTCCTATTGTTTTGAGCTTGTGGATCAATTGTCATCAGTACTGTCACCTAAGAAGCAATGATTCCGATTCATCTTGGCATCTGATTTTATTCTAATGGGTTAAATTGGGTTCACTTTTACAATTATCCCAGGTTTGACTGAGTAGTATTGCATGACAACTCACAGTTTCATCGGGTTTGGCAAAGCGAGGTTGCTCCATGAATCCGTATATCATATCACATCAGATCAGGCTGAAGTTTGCTGTTTAGCGACTCCATTTGAGCGGCTTTTTATGAAAGTGGGAAGGGTTGATGCAGTCCATGGCTGGTTCAGTGCGATGTGTGTGTGGGGGAAATGCGGAAAGATGGCAACAACACGGGTCTTGTTGCTCAGCTCTGAATAAGCACAAAACAAAAAAAACTGACATGACGGGGAAAAATGCTTAGCTCGCTACACTATTTTTAGCAGCCTCTCAATCCTCGCTTTTTAAAAATTTCCTAATACGTTCTTTGCTTTATTAGTTTTATTTACAGCTACGTCCCCATTAACACCTCACCTGATTACTGAGGAGCTGAGACAGCTAATCGAGAAAATCCAGCAAACTATCCAGCAAACCAGCCAAAATTGGGAGTGGGATTTATTTTTGCTTTAATTTATTCTTCTTCTTTATTTATTTTGGTTTGGAAAACATTTCGAAACAAACAGGACATAAAAGGCAGGTATGAATGTATGTTGGTGAGAGGTCAGAGGTGAGAAATTCACGTCAGTTCTGTATTAAAGGCTATGTAGGGGGGAGGTCGAGGGGGGTAGAGAGAGGGGGGGGTCAATCTTTCCACCAAGCAGCTTGTTTATTTTAATTAACATAGGGATCCTCTGCTAGGAACAAGGAACAACCTCCATCTACTGGCTAGATTATTGCGTCTCTTCTCCATCCAAAACCCGTCCCTCGTCACTCATTAAGGAGGGAACAGTTTTGGAAGAAGCGTCTAAGGTCTCAAGGTAAGCTCGTGCATGAGTCTTTGCTAGCGATGCAGCTATTTAGACCTCGCGGATGTCATTTGCGGGGCGTTTCTTTGGTGTGGTGCTTTTTTTAAAACAAGACGGAACGGTCATTTCCCCAGGTGTATTCCCAGACAACATTTGGTACATCTGTGTTTTAATCTAGAAAAATAGCAGCTTGGGAAGACTGAGCCATTCATCTTATTAATATCAAAACTCCAAACAACAGTAACAACAGCAACAGAAAAGAGCCTGTGGGGTCGTCCTTCCTTTATTTATTTTCCTTTTTTTTCCCCCCTTCCTTTCCTTCCCCCCCCCCCCTTTTTTTTTTCCTTTTCTTTCTTTTCTTTTCTTTTTTTCCCCCCTCCTAATGGAATGGTTGCTTTCACCTGTCTTTGAGTCTAGCTTGGAAGGGAATCTAGCCTGCTTCTGAAAAGCAGCGAAATAGGATCATGTCCAATGGCTTAATTACGACCGAAGTGCAAATACGTTTACGGTTAATATCAGACAACTAAGGGGCTAACACTGCTGAGGTCCTCGGTGGTGAGCAATTTCGTGTGAGGCAATAATCTGTCTCTCCTCCTTTTGGATGTGTGATCATTCGTTCATGGTCAGACACAGAGCTTAGCTATGGAGACATATCCAGGATTATTATGCAAAGCACCCAAAGCACCTTTTTTTTTTTTTTAAGAAAAAAAAAATCTCTTTGAGCAAATAAATACGTGTCTTAATTTACACACTTTCAGATTACTGCGAGGTACAAGTACGGTGGAGGTTTGGGGTTTTAAATTCGATGGTGATTACGTTTAAAAATATCCTGCGCTTGTGCTGCTCTCCCCCGCCCAGCCCCGGCACAGCCGGGCTCTGGAGGGGCTGGTGTTACTCTGGGCTGCCGTACATCGGCTTTCTCCGTTTTAACACCGAAAGTTCGTCCACGGTGCACTCGAGAAGAATCGAGGCAGGAGAAAGATGCTGATGGCAAATACGCAATTTCTGACACAGAAGAGGAATTTTTAAAAATCTCGGGCTTTTTTAAAAAACGCAGCCCGTTAAAAATGCTAAAACCAACAACAGCTATATTGGATGCCACCGCAGAGAGGTGTGATGATACTCAGATTTTTCTTATTTGAATCTAGATTGCGTGTACTAGCCGCGGACTTGACAAAGAGATGAGATTGATCATTAATAGCACTGGGCTGCATCACAGGCTGGCAGAGTTAACATAGTGTTAAGATTTAAAAACAGACCTGGCTTTAGCACCAGACTCACAAGCAACAGGGTAGCAAAACAATGCTGTTATTACTTTGAATTTCTGGAAATTATTAATTGGAAATGTCTTGAAAAGTTCGGGTACCTGCCGGAGACGGTGTGAAGCTGCCGTGCCCTTGAGGGACGGAGGCGGCTGACCCAGCGCCATGCTCCGAGCAGTGCTCTGCTCCTGCAGCCGAGGCATACAATCCTCATCTAGGATAGACTAAATCCAAACCACTTCTGCTTAAAGAGCTCACTCTCCTCCCTAACGCCACCCCACCTCCCGCCTGAATAGCCTCCCTCCCTTTCTCCTAATTATTGTTTGTCAATTATTAATTTGCATGTAGATCTTGTCCTAAATCCTCAGAACTAAACACAAGATCGTTCACGCTATAATAGGCTTTAAACTGTAGCCGGTGGCCAGGAAGAATAGGGGCTCTATAGCATAGCGGATCCTAGTGACCGCACACTGAAATCTGTTCAGGGCACATGCTAATTAGGGAGGTGGAAACGGCTTCAGCGAGCTCCGGGACAGCTCCGAGCCGGGGCTGCCGGGGCGCGGGCAGAAGACTGGTTGGAGCAGTAGCGACGCTGAGCAGCGTTTTACCTGTGGGCACCTCGATGGCTATGTATTTCCTCCTCAGTCTCGTTGGTCTGAGGAGTCTGGGTATGGCCTTGCAGAGAGTAAAAGCCTGAGAGCGCCTGTCATGTTACTGGATATCGCACGTAGGTACCCTTCCCAAAATGCGGCGGCGAAAGGAGATAAAAGCACACAGCGACGAGAAACTGCATTCAGAGGCGAAGTGTTAATGCAGATGGATTCATAAGGGATAAACTGGTAGATTTGAGTTCTAGATTCCCTGTTGTGCTCTTTGTGAGCTTTTCTTTCCCATCCCCAAAGCAAACCAGTAAAAATCTATAAAGACCCTCTCGTTGTAGTGGCAACCTCTCGCTACCAGCCTGCCTCAGAGCAGCGGAGCTCCCATTCGCAGCGAGGAATGAGATCTCAGGAACATTGAAATAGATTTACCTTGATGTCCTACAGGCCTTTTGCAAACGGAGTAGTCACGTTTGATGCTAGCAACAAACTTTCAGTGTCCCTTTAGGTAAGAAGTGGTCTGCCAACATTAGGATGTTAATCAGAAAACGCCTTGGAAACCCCCGGCCTCCTTTACTGCAGCAGCAGGAGCTAGTAGCGTATCCTTAACCGTACCTGATGGAGCAGAAAGAAAGGACCTTCTAATTAATTAAGTGTGCCCAACCGGAGGAGGTTTAGTCATTTCTGGGTTTTGTTATGAGTCTGCCCAATTACTTCTAACGACGCCGTCGAGCTAAAGTAGAGATAGGCACTTAACGAGCAATATTTTTGGTGTCTTTGTTTTGGACAGATGCTTTGACACTGCACCTGCAGATAGTGTTTCAGTGAACCCGAGACAGTAAACCTCCAGACAAGCGGGAGGAGAGGGGAGCAGTGCCCACTCCCGGATCTTCCGAGACGGGGGCGCAGCCCTACTGGGGAGGGCGTGATGTATCCTCACTTCAGGCCTCTGGAGGGACCTGGGCCTAGCGCCCCTCGATGGCTCCCCCCAAACCCTTCCTGTCTCTACTTCCCGGGGAAGCGAGGAAATTGACTGTCCTCAGCTTAAGCAGGGAAACGGGGGCGGCGGGGCGGAGGCGGCGGTGCTTCCGAGAGGCTCCACAGGGACGTCCTGGGGAGCGGGCGGGCGGGTTTCGGAGGGTGTCCCTGCCTGGCACACGCCGTGTGTCTTTGGCGACACGGACGGCGTGGGAAATGCAAGCCATTGCCAAGAGAGCAGATGCCACCCGAAACTGAGGCAAGAACTGTTACCCTTGGCAAAATATCTAGATGGGAATAAAGAAACATTTCGTTCAAACAAACAACAAAAAAAAGACCCTACACCCAACTTCCCCCAAACACACACACCCCAAACCCCAAACCAAAACAAAAAAATACCCACAGCACCGAAAACGACAAAACCATCCCCCCTCCCCACAAACAAAACAAATCCCAACCCACCGATAAACAAAACAAACATCCCCAACACACACACACACGAACCCCCATAAAAAAAAGCCCCCCCCCCCGAAAAAAAACAAACCCAAACCCATCCCAACCAACCAACCAAAGAAACCCTGAACGTGCCACTAGAGTGGAAAGATTATTTCACAACTATCAGTAATACACTGGTCTTTTTGAGATATTTTTTTCTCCTCTGGCAAAAGCACCCACCGCCATCACCCCGGAAAGGCCGAGGCAGGCCTATGGAAGCTGGTGTGAGCTGAGCCTCCCACAGAGAGTGACCCCCACCTCTGGGACACGGCCGCTCCTGCCTTCCCCAGGCTGCTTCGCAGAGCTCGGCACAACACTATCAGCGGGCTGCGCAGCCCGTGGTGGACTAGGGGCTTCACTCCCTAGACGGGATTTAGGGTGAGAAAGAAGCAATTTCGCCCGTCCCCCGGAGCAGTCGGGGCACCGCGGAGGGCCGTCGGGAAGGAAGGAGTTCAGAGCAAACGGCTCCCGTATCCCGGACTGAATCACTTTGTTTATTCTTTCCTGATGGCTTGTTGTGCTAATTGACTTGTTTTCTCCAAGGAAAGCCTCTCTCCCTCCTCCTTCCCCACACAGAGATCTTCCCCCCGTCTCTGCAGGAGAGACTACGGTTTGTAGAGGGACCTACCAATTTTCAGGAAGATTCCCTTACCTCTTTGAATCTGAATCGGTTTTGTAGTTATTATTCTCTTATTAAAACACACACACACATACAATACACTGATTTCCATCCAAAAGGGCTAATTACATTACTTACAGTAAATAGCAGCCCTGCTGTCCAGGGTCTAGTGTGCCAACAGTGAAAAAAAAAATCCGGTTTATTTCACTTGATTGACTTCATCTTTGTGTGAAATTTTGGTTTATGAGCTGTATTCTGGCACTCGGAGGAATGTAGCATCATTCAATCTGCAAATAACATTAATTTTAGCTACTTAAGGGGAAAGAGAGGGGCTGGAACTGGCTGTCTGGATCTTGGGTTACATGGAAGAGGTGACTCGAGGAGCCTCTAAGGATGTCTCTGGGATGCTTTGCAAAGGAAGTGGGGGCTGGGGTACTTCTTTCACGAGTCGCACTCGGGTTTGGTGTGGAGCGTCCCCCAGGGAGTGCAGAGCTGCCGCCAGGAAGATCCTTCAGTAGGGATCGAGGTGTCAGGAAACAGCCGGCAGCTGTTCCAGGGAAACGCAAGGAAGAGTGGTGTGAAAAGTAAGTAGGAAAAAGGGAAAAGGCGGGGTGGGGGAAGCAAAGAGAGAGATTAGCCGGGAAGGAATGCATCGCCCCGTTTCCTGCACACAATGATCACATTCGATCCTCACCCGGAGAGCCGGCGTGGGGAGAGAGCCCCTAGGACGTTCCCGGACCGCTCCGCGCCCGCTCGCTCCTCCGGTTTCTAGGGCTAAACCTCGCAAGCTGCCCGCGGAGGGTGCTGGAGATCCCACCGCGGGTTCCGGCGGGGTCCCACAGAGTTGATTTTCCCCTGCGGCAGCAGGGTGAGTAGAGCCCCGATAAGAGCTCGTCCAGCCTGGGAGCTGGACGGGCGATGCCGTGCCCTCAGGCCTCCGAAGCCCACGCCCACCGTCCCTCCTAACAGCCCTCTCCACGACTGCCCGGGCCCAGGGCGCGGAGAGCGGTCCGGTCGCTCTGTCCTGCCTAGGTTGCCCCATAACAGCGCTTCTCCTCCCGCTTCCCTTCTCGCGGTGGAGCCAGCAACAGCGAAGCGGCCTGAGGGACCGCGGAACGGCGCTTCTCCCGGTGTGAAGCGGCCCGGATAGGAGCGGGTCCCCCGGGCCATCCTGCCCCTCGCCAGGCGCTGTCGCCGCCAACTCCCGGGATTCTGTGTTTGGGGGAGGTAATAAACCCCACCCCACCCACAGCCCCGACTGTAATGTTTGTCACTGCTTGCCCATCACTAGGGGTTGAGAGGAGTATGACAGGTCTTTGTTGTCTGAATAAAAATCAGTGGCAGCTCAAGGGAGAGAACTCCTCCTACTAAATTATCAAAAATGGGCTGGCTTTAGTCTCTTAACAAATTGGACAGAGCTCCGGAAAGCAGCAGTCCCAAATCCAACCTACAGGCACTGGGAACTTTAAAGCTACCAGGGACTGCTGAAAATAGCACTTCTTTTTGCTTTCTTTGTATTCAAAACCATATCCTTTCCCGACCGATTCTACTGTCCCAAGCCCAAGTATCTCCAGTCAGAAGCCCCAGCTCTCCAGAACAGTAACAGATCCTTTAGCTAGCTTTTTTTTTTTTTTTTTTTTTTAATTAATTATTATTACATTTTCTCCCCCTTGTTTGTTTTCTGCACATCTTCAGGAAGCCCTCGGTGCTTGTGCAAAGAGAAGCTCCTATTGCAACGTCCCTCCCTGCGCTGTGCGCCTCGGTGTAAACATTTTGGATGATCTAAAGACTCTGGGGTCTGTATATGGAAATAGTGGGGTGCAGAGCAGAAGAAAATACTTGTCCTTTCCGTCCCCCAGCCATGCTTTTCCACGGGATCTCCGGAGGCCACATCCAAGGAATCATGGAGGAGATGGAGAGGCGATCCAAGACCGAGTCCCGCCTGGCCAAAGGGGGACAGATGAACGGCCGAGAAACGGTAAGAAAGGAGCTGGCACTTTTTGAAAGGGAATTCCTGCAAGCATGCACCCGCACTGGGACAGACCTTAGCTCTGGGGAAGAGAAAGGCTCTGCTTCCCTCTGCCCTTTCCCTGTCACCCCTTGCTTGTAGAAATCCTTTCGAGACTCCCTGTAAACCCACTTATAACGTTCGGTGCTGTGCTAATCAGCTTCAGTTATGCATTTGTCTAATTGCTGTCTTTGCGTGTGCTCTCCTGAGCGACTGGGGAAAGTATTTTAAATCCTAACAGGGACGGGGGTTCAGTCCTTACAGCAAAGCCGCCTTTTGCTCCGGCTCGGCTCTCTGCAGCCGCTCTGTCCCATCCGAGCAGGACTGCAGCTGAAGTTTCTGAGGTGTACTTTACTTTTGCTTTCCCCCCCAACCCCAACTCCTGGCACCTCTTAAATTAAACCGCAAACCACGATCGTTCACTTTTCGTAACCATTTTTGGTCTGAAGTATGGGTTTGATACAAAGAGGCACCACTCTCTCAAAATGTTATGCCCTCCGACTACTTAGCTTAGCAGTAACATCTCCTCTTTTCTTAGTCAAAGAACCAAAGTCTGCATAAATATGCTAAGAGATGGCGGAGAAATTAAGTGTCACGCTGTGTTCTATGCAAAGCGAGATCTCCTTTCTCCAACTCGTAGGGCTTCCGCCGATCGCACATAAGGCTCTGCACACAAAGTAACGGCCTGGAAAACTGTTTTAAGGCTTTGAGACTAAGGGTCCTTCTTCCCTTCTCTTAAATAAACTCCCGCTTTTTTGTATGAGGATTTGCAATGTAAATTCAATTCCCCTTTTCAGTTGCTGGGCGCGGGGGGGAAATAAAGGGGGCGAGGAACACAACTTCAGATTGGAAAGTTAATACGGAGCTGCCGCTTTAAAATCGCTGAGGCTTTAGAACAAGACGTTCGAGTTTCTCCTCCTCCCCCACCCCGACCCCGTCCCCCCGTTAGTTATCAGCAAGAGCTGCCCCAAGTTTCACGGCAGAGCTTTTGTCTCCGCAGTCCCTCCGTCTCCCTTTGTCCCGAGCGACACCCCTCGTGGGGAGCAGATTAATGGGAACTTGCGGAAGTTTGCTGATGAAAAGATGCTAGTTTCAGCTGAAACCAGCCTCTCTCACCTTTCTGTCCACACCCCTAACCGGAGTGGTGAGCATTTGTGCTTAATGCGTTTTACACAATTCACCTGTCCCCTTCCTCTTACGTCTGCTTTAAGTGGCCTGGTTTTCTTTAGAGAAGAAGCGTGTGGTTTAAGCACGTGTGAAAAAAACCCTGCGAAATCAGTGCATGCCTGCACCGTCTGCCATAAACTTTCGATGCAGCAAATGTGTTTTAAATGTACTTTAAAATGCCGTTCTCGTGGAGGGCTCTAAGATCACAACTCCAAAGTGAGAGGGAAGCCACAAACTTTAGCTTCGGGACCTCAAAAAAGCACAGGCTCTGCTTTTCTTATTGAGGCCTAATCAATTGCCTTAGCGTATTGAAATTACGTTAGATCATTAGGAGAGGCTTAATGGGATAAACACGAAGACTGAGTCGCGGTAACTATTTTCTTAGCGGTGATGGTCCCGGTTAGCCCTCAAACTTCCCAGCCAAAGCAGAGTTTGGTCCCGGGGAGCAGCCTCTTTGTATAAGCCCCGGGCCCTGCGCAAGGACCCCGTCCCTCAGTCTGCACTGCCTGCCTGTCTTTCTCTCCCTGTCTCAGTGTGGTATGGTTGTTTTGCAGAATATGCCCCCAATGAGCCCCGAGAAGCCTGCTTTGTGTGCTGGTTGTGGAGGAAAGATCTCAGACAGATATTACCTGCTGGCTGTTGACAAACAATGGCACCTCAGGTGTCTTAAATGCTGTGAATGTAAACTGGCTTTGGAGTCAGAACTCACCTGCTTTGCCAAGGACGGCAGTATTTACTGCAAGGAGGATTACTACAGGTACAGCTATCAGTCCCCATGGGTTCGAAAGCATACCCTCTAACAAGGCATCATGAACCGAAACACTCTTTTCTCTACAAGGGCTTTCAAAGGTAGCTTTTAGCAGTCAGCGATTCCTTAACCCCGTAAACGTGTCATCTCCGAAAAGTCTCTCACGTTTAAGAACTCAACGGATCGTCAGGGGACACGCCGACTGAGCATGTGTGGCAGTATGTAACTAGGCAAAGGGGAAGACCGCGGGTCTTTCGCTGCTCTGTGGTTTTCTGCGTAAGGAGCAGTGTAAGACTTAACAGAAGATTCTTTCCCTTCGTAGCTTGGCGTTTTTTCCGCGGGTCGGGAGCTGTCTCCGAGGCTGGGGCAGCTAGCAGCAGTGGGGCCCGCGCCGCACAGGAGCCCACCTCTCCGTGCTCAGCCCCGCGGTTACCCCGCGGAGGGGGCCGGGCAGTCGAGCGCCGGAATGGGCACTGCTACGCTCTGCGCGTCTCGAGGTTCAGCTCCCCGCAGCCGTTTCGTCTTTACACGGATGGCAGGGCAGCAGGGCTACTCTCCCCCAGCCAGCCTCCTTTCAGACGCACGGGCAGCGGGAAGGCTTTTGCAAAGGTCCTAAGCAAACAACTCAGCTTGGGACCTCGGCCTCGGTTCCCCGGTGGCGCTCCCGACAGCCCGAGCATCGATGCCCGGCAGGCTAGGGGCCGCAGCTAGCAGCAAAGGGCGTTCGAGGGCCGGGAAAGGCGCGACCCTGAGGGGATAGCTCCCTGCCGACCTCCCGTGGCCGTGAGGGAAGACGGGCACCACTGAGGAAAGGCCTGCCTTTCCTTTCTTAGTTGATGCCCACTCTTTTGTTTCTTTCAGAAGGTTCTCCGTGCAGAGATGTGCCCGCTGCCACCTTGGGATCTCAGCCTCTGAAATGGTCATGAGAGCCAGGGAGTCGGTTTATCACCTGAGCTGCTTCACCTGCACCACCTGCAACAAGACTCTGACCACAGGAGATCACTTTGGCATGAAGGACAACCTGGTTTACTGCAGGGCCCACTTTGAATCCCTTTTGCAAGGAGAATATACTCCTCAGCTGAGCTACACTGAGCTGGCTGCCAAGAGTGGAGGGCTGGCTCTGCCTTACTTCAACGGCACTGGCACGGTCCAGAAGGGGAGGCCCAGAAAACGAAAAAGCCCTGCCTTGGGAGTGGACATCGTCAACTACAACTCAGGTGGGAAACGCACACCAAACAACCCCCAGCTCCTCCAAAAAGAGTGTTCTTGGGCTTCCTTCAGCTAGGCAGCGCGTGAGTAACTCAGCCAGGCCAAATCTTGCTTAACCATTGGAAAATCAAACAAACAGCTCTCTGAGGGTTGGAGAGTTTGCAGGAAAGCTAACAGCAGCCCTCCTCAAAGGCTGTCTTCGTCTATTAACATCAAGCATCCAAACTTAGCCACTTCCCAGGGGAAAAAAAAAACCCAACAACCCAAACCCAAACGAACAAACAAAAAAAAACCCCACAAAAAACCAACCCCCCCCCCCCCAACACAACAAGAAAGGAAAAAGGAAAAAGGAAAAAAACATCCCCAACTCAAAGTGTTCTTTTTCTATGGGAACACCAGAGATGCTGATATCGTTAATTGTAGTTTATTAGCAAAAAGCATTTAATCTGTTAGACCTCAAAATAGGAATGACAGAACAGATTGGAGGAAAAAAATATAGCAGCAAGTTATAATACATAGCTCCTACAATGCCAATGCAGTATGCACAGAACTCGATATAGATATTCAATTTACAGTAGTTAATTCTTCAGGCTAAATAACTCTGTTTTACTGGCACATAAACTATTAAACTGTACAGGAGGCCAATGAGTAAGCGTTCTCGCCTGTCACCAAGCCCTAACAAATGTAATTAAGGGGAAGAGTTTCTGCAAGTGTTACTTCTAATGAAATTTCTTCCCTAATTCCAGTCACTTCAGTAGCCGAACTGTGCTTAAACACAGTGCTAAGGGACAGAGGTAAAGGAGTTTCAGGTATGATCAAGCAGTTTAAATGGCATTTCATTAGATGGAAGACCAAAGCAGTAAAGGAACATTTGAATTAACCGGTTATCGACTCCAAAATTTCTTTAGCGAAATTTAAGCTCCCTGGGGACGGTCATGAGGAAAGAGTGCCGGCAGCAAGAGTAGTGCAAGGTGTTTCTTTGTGGAAAAGGGTGGCCGTTCCGACGGGGACAGGGAGCGCAGGCTCCGGCCCCAGGGCTCCCGCCTGGGGATGGCGGGAGCTCTGGCCTTGCGGGAGCCGGGAGAGGGGTCACAGCCTGCACTTCTAACAAACGCAGGTCGGTAACAGCGCAGCGTTTTCAGCCTGGAGCACTCCCCTCCACCCAAGTTCAACCCCCCGCCTCTGAGATCCATAAGCAACTCTCCGCCACTTTCCCCTCGGCCCCCCCTCAAGCCCCCTCTATCCCTCCCCCGGCACTTCCTTCGGGGATGCTTGTGAAATAGGCTTTAGCTGGGAACTGTGTAGCTGTGCGAGGCTATTTCATCTCCTCTGATGCGTAGACCTTGGAGCCAGGGTAATCACTGTGCTAATTGTTCCTTGTTAATTGAAGATGACATTGGAATCCCTGGCTACGGAGCGGTTTCCAATCAACCCTGAAAGCTGCTAAAGAAAAGGGAACCTGTAGCACAGCCAGGATTCATTCAGTCCCGGTTTCCAGCAGTGGATTCCCGTATGCCCGCCCCGCTATCCGTGCTGTCCCTGAGCAGTTTATCGTCACTCTAGTCCCCCACATCACTTAACGGAAAAATTTGTAGGGACAATTTATTGTTAGAATTAGGACCAGAAATTAGGGAAGGAAGAAAGGTTGTGAATATGATAAAACATTCCTTAAGCTTCATGTCAGGACTCAAGAGACACATTATTTGTGAAAGTCGTCACAGCTTTTGTGTGCTACTCTCAAAAATCTCTTTCTTTACCGAGACGGTAAAATGTATCACTGGGTCCAAATGAGATTAAAAAGTTCTGTGAATATAGAGCTCATTGCATTGGGGGATCGCAGAGTCCTCTGGGCGAAGGAGAGGAAAAAAAAACCCTAAACAACAAACGCTCGACTCTGATGTTTCAAGCTGAGGCTAGATGGTGGAAGAATTTAATTTGTTAATAATAATCTACCTACCTATCTATTAATTTGTTAATAATAATCTATCTATCTATCTACCTACATACTTATCTATCGTTACCTAGTTGTGTCCAGGGTTCACACGTGGGCTTGCGAAAGTGCAGTTTGCAGCCAAAGTGCATCCGGTGCAAACGACTCCAACCCGTTGACCCACTGAGCTCCAGATTCAGGGGGAATAAAAGACATTTCTGACAGTTAAGGAACCAGTTGCCGTAGACGAAATCAGTTCTCAAAAGAAAAAAAACTCCAAACCTCTAAATGATTGGTAGCCACTTTCCTACACGCGTGTTTTCGTTCCCTGCCCTGTCTTTCAGTAATGGCTCCTGTTCATAGTTCTCTACAAAAGGCACTCAGTCCACAACAGATTCAATGTTGGGCACCTGGCTGCCGCCTCCCGCGGGAGCGGCGGGACGCAGGTTGGCTCTGGAGCGCGACTATGTAACCCGCTCCTCAGCCCGCGCCGGGCCCTTCTCTCTGGCACCGGTTGCGGTTTCGAGCACTGCCTGCGGTCCGTGTTGCCCTTCCTACATGGGCCCAGCGCGGCCCGCCACCGCGGCTTGGACCGCGGGGCTGTTGGCGTGGTTCTCCCGCCCCTGTTCCGGCTCCCTGGGAGTCTTCCCGGCTTGCACAGGAGACCCACGGGGAAAGGCGCAACCCTGACCTTGCCCGACGCTCATCTGCGCTAAAGTACCCCAGAGCCGGAGGACAGCCTCCGCCTCTGAGCAGGCAGCTCCTGAATTACAGCACAAGTTTACTCCTGTCACGCAGTGTTTGCTGAGAACGGAGAATTTAACTTTCCCAGTAAAGCAAAGCTGTATCCCACCGAAAGAGTCGTATCGTAGGTATTGACATAGCAAGCCATAAAGGAAAACAAATCTGACCTTTACAAACAACACAGTGCACTAACTCCGATTAAGCTAAAGACCTCGCCAGCTAAGTATAAACCTAGGCATGTTCTTAAGCGACCCAGCAGTACCCGGCTCAGATTGTGTGCACATTGTGCTGCAGGGGAGCTGAGTACAAGGCCAGAATGGAAAATCAGATTCTGTTCTCAGATCTGAAACAGCTTTCTTACTCTGTATTTTGTTTAGTAGTTTAATTTCTGTTTCTCAGCTTCTCGGTTGTAAAGTGGAAACACAACAATAAATAACTCAAAACGTTATGAGCTAAAAGCCATTCATATTTGCGAGCTGTCTGGAATTAATGTGAAAAATGGAAGAAACTATTCAGAAGTACTTAAAACATTCAAGGCTTTCTCTATATTGCCTCTTATATCATAGAATTAATATGTATTTTGAGTGAAACTATGTTGACTTACAACCCACAGGATGTAGAAATGAGATGGTGAAGAAGATTTCCCTAGGAAAATATTTTAAGCAGCTGTTGCTCAAAGAGCTGTTTACATTATTTTATTATATATATGTGTGTGTATGTGTGAAAAACGATGCAGTTGAAGAATTTTTGGCAATAAAAAGCAAACTGTTCTAGCTTTTTCTAAAGCAAAATTAAATAACCCCTCAATCCTGCTGAAAAAAAAAAAAAAAAGAGCAAGACTGTCTTGCCTGATTTTTGGTTTTGTTATTTTTTTGCCTCCTCTTAGAACTCCAGGCAATAGCACACAACTCCGCTATATGAGATAGCTAAACCACATAATGTTGTTTCAGTCACATATAATGGAGAGTGAGCTCATCATTGTATAAACTAGGATTGTCTGAGGATGGTTGAAGCCCTCTTCCCATTTTCTCTTGAAAATAAAAGCCAAAATAAAGTAGATTACAGACAAAAAAGTGGATCACATAAAGACAATAAGCAGGACAGAGGAGCCCAAAGAAGTTCATATTTGCTTCTGTAAACGCAAGGGACCCAAGGAAAACAACACAAACAGCTTGAAGCTCTCTGAAGTAAAACCTGGGGACTGAGTTCTGGTTCTCTGACTTATGTCAGCTTGTAAGATATGGCCCACATAGTTTGGCT
Organism: Tricholaema leucomelas; assembly: GCA_013400475.1. Taxonomy (NCBI): domain Eukaryota; kingdom Metazoa; phylum Chordata; class Aves; order Piciformes; family Lybiidae; genus Tricholaema lacrymosa; species Tricholaema leucomelas. The sequence goes on from WAAF01011380.1 coordinate 120,367, forward strand.
GAAGACAGCATGATTGCTTGTGGAAACAAGTAGTAAATACAATCTAAATCTGGTCTGAAATTGTTTTTAAGGCAACTTTCAACTCCTGGTATTTTCAGTAGTGTCAGTTTACTTTGTTTGAAAGTGCAGATATACTTCTCACCAAGACTAGAATCAGGTCTAGCTATAATTAAGTATTCACCCAATTTTCCGTCAGAGTGTTGTCTTACCAGCATCTGTTCATGTTGACTTGTCTTATAATTCAAAAGAGAGAAAACACCTTCAAGAAGATTTTTATTTTCTCTGGTTTCACATTGCTTTGCCTCTGCTTTTAGCACTGTCAACATCAGTCTGTCTGCATTGTGTGCTTTCCATCTTTCCTCTCTCTATTTTTTTTGTTTTGGACTGGGTATCAACTAGATAGGGTAAATAATCCTGTAACTATTGGAAAGCAGTTCAAAAATTCAAATGAGCAATTAATGAAATTTGGTCTGGTTTACAGACATTCTGGAATGTTTTTAATTAGCTGTTATTTAATTAATATTCCCTGCCATGATGACACCGTTAATTTTCTCCTGTGTGATTGAGCTATCTTTACAAAATGTCATCCTGTGGATTGGTAACCCACTTGCCTTTTTTTTTTTTTTTTAAATCTAAAAAGAGATATATAGCTGCCTTTCTTACTTATTTTTGCTAACACTGTCATTTCCTCAATAATGACACTATGGGCCAAGATGTCCCCAAACAGTTGCAAGTCTTGTGTACAATTCACACCCATGAGAGTGTAATCTGAAACAAAGTAATCTGTCATAAATACTTGGAAAATCTCGAATCCAGGAAACTTTTAAAGTTCAGAGCTGCTAGTTGTTGCTTATAGAAATGCCCTAAATCATCACGAAGTAAGAGCTATTCACTGATTTGGATTGAGATCGCGGAACTGAACCAAGCCTTGATGCAACTGCTTTCTAGAGATGTTTTAAAGACAGAGGTCTTTCAGTAGTTCATATAAACTCCCAAGCAAAGTCCAAAAGTATTAATTTTGTCAGCATAAACGTCCAGATTTTATGTTTTCTTGATGAACTGTCTGAACAAACTTTACTGTTGTACATCTCTTTGTACACATGCTTGTGATTTGGGGGAAAAGCTCACAAACATTCAAAATGCTTTTAGACTTTTGTTCTTCTCTCAAGCTAAGAGTGTTTCAAAGAATGAGATTTCAAAATCTGAATGAGATTTCGAATGACTCTTTGAATGCCCAAAGCAAAACATGGAAAAGACTTGTTTGAAAACAAACACCAAAGGAGAGAGCTTTCTAAGTCTGCACTTAGTAGGTACAGGCCCAGGGGACAGCATGTTTTCATAATAGGAAAATATCATCTTATGGATCTTTCCTGCCTCATTCAGCTACCACATCTGTACTTATCCTTGCACTGTCTTGTTCATTCTTTTCTCCCTTCCTACCTGCCTGCCTTCCTGTCTTCCCTGCCTTCCTTCTCTCCTTCCTAACAGTACATGATTCAAGATTTTTGCCTAGATTCTTTTATCCATGATACCTGGCCACTAATTCTTTGTTTCAAATTTTGATCAAACAGGTTGTAATGAGAATGAGGCAGATCACCTGGACAGAGACCAGCAGCCTTATCCCCCATCCCAGAAGACAAAGCGTATGCGCACCTCCTTCAAACACCACCAGCTTCGTACTATGAAGTCCTACTTTGCTATCAACCACAACCCAGATGCCAAGGACCTCAAGCAGCTTGCCCAGAAAACAGGCCTGACCAAGAGAGTTCTGCAGGTAAGAAGCCACATTACAGGCTTGACAGAATTTTCCCCTACCCCTGCCAGTCAACAGCATTTCCCTTATGTGTAATGACAGCAATATATGTAGCAGTACTTTTGCTGGGGTTGTCCCTAGTGGGTATGCAGAGGGGTATGCTATTACATGACAGGAGGACTGAATGTGTGCCTTACCACCCTAAGGCAGCCAAATACTAAACCATGATTAGTAATTAGTTGCATCCTCAACAAGAGGAAACCATCTCCAGAGTCTGCCAACCCAGGAGATATCCTGAGATATATACTCTCTCTGTGGTCACCTTATTAAGAGTAGAGGTAGCAAATCTACTAGTTCTATACACACTGGGTGAAGTCTTTGGGCTCCCCTGAAATAGCTGATGTGGCCCCCAAGTAAACATTTTCCCCAATATGTAGGAAGCAAATTTTGACCAATATGACCAGCCAGCTTCCTCTCTTAATACCTGTCATTATCATCAAGGGCCTATACAGTAAACAGTCACTTCCCTGTGAAGGACAGCCTAGCAAATTACATTAAAAAAAATCCCTGTACAGTGTGTGCTATCTCAGTGCAAGCAAAGTTAAAGCAGGGTGTGTATTATATGCAAAGTACCACCAAAAAGTGCAGTGATCAAGTTAGAAGGAAAATCTATTTGCAGAAAGACTTTCTTCTTTTACAGAAAGCCTAGGTGACCCATATTAACAACCTGTATGGCAGGGATAGTGTAATTACCCCTCCTTCCTCTTTTAAAATGATCAAGGAAAATTTTCAGCCTTGGGAAAAATCTGCTCATTCACCCTTTGCCTCAACCTTTATCTTGACCCCAGCCCTACTCAGCCAAAGAGTGCACTACATGGCCATCAAGAATGTTGCTTTCTTTAAGTGAGTGAGCGAGCAGATTTTTTAAGGCTGCTCTACAAGGTCTGAACACTGGGCTGCAATGTTCTAGTGAGCTCCTCTAGCAGCGGGCCTTGTTCACAGGGTCCCACCTGAGAAAGCATATCACCAGTAGCAAACGAAGCTATAGAGTGATTTAGGAGATTTACCACACAAAACCAGACGTCAAAAAAATGACTTAAACGCAACAACAAAGACAAAGATAAGCAAAGCAAAGCAAACATCGGTAAAGAAATCAATTGGGATTGGTTTGCAGGTTTGGTTTCAAAACGCAAGAGCCAAATTCAGAAGGAACCTTTTGCGGCAGGAGAATGGGGGTGTCGATAAAGCTGATGGCACCTCACTTCCGGCACCGCCTTCAGCAGACAGCGGCGCACTCACTCCACCCGGCACTGCGACCACTTTAACAGACCTGACCAATCCCACTATCACTGTAGTGACATCAGTGACCTCTAACTTGGACAGCCACGAATCCGGGAGCCCCTCACAAACTACCTTAACGAACCTTTTCTAACATTTCAGGTTTTTTTTTGGTTTTGGGTTTTGGGTTTTTGTTTTGTTTTGTTGTTTTTTTAATTTCTTACTCTTCTTCTTTANAACCCACAAAATTATTTGGGAAAATAAACAGCTCGATGTGTAGCATCTGCAGCCACTTGGCAAATGAGTTTGAAATAAGATGTCGCTATAATAAATTAACATTTACAGTTATTAAATTGTACTCAAATTTTTAGCATTAAATAACTGAAGAGAAGGTTGTGATTCATTCTAATAAGTGCCTCTTAAAATTGTATGTTACTTATTTCCACAACTTTGAAAAAAATCACTACTACCACCAAAAAAACCCACCCAGCATTCCTTGGTAACTGCAGAAAAAAATCAGTTTAATTACAGCGAGTAGAACACTGCTTCAGGATTGTAGCTCCACTTCACATTTAAATGGCCCACTTTGGAGTTTATTTTAGAAAAAAAATGTTTTGTATGATTTATTTTTTAGATGTTAAGAAGTTAGTAAAAAATGAATTACTAATCATCTCAATAGTCAGACTGGAAGTGCCAGCGACTTTTCCTAATGCATTGGTCACAGACTTGATCCTCCCTGAGAACTGGGGAATCTCACTGGGATAGCTAAAGACTTTTATGCCAGTTCTTCACCCAGCTGGGACTTCCTTGGCCATCATTGAAAGCCGTATCTGGATGGATGTCTTGGAGAGAGACATCCAGTGAGGAGAGTGCATGTGGCTGAGGATGGCAGGATCAAGCTATTGGTCTCCAGATTTCTGTCCTCTATATTATTAAGGAGGCAAGATACAGAAAACTCCTGCCAGAATGAGCTCAAAACTCCTGCCAGAATGAGCTCAATCCTACAATGATATTGTTAAAAATAATAACAATAACTCAAGTGAGGAGTCCTACTGATCTGAGACATCTCATAGGGAGATTTTTTTTATTTTTGTCTTTTTTCCCCCTTTTCTTTTCTTTTTTTTTTTTGTTTGTTCTTCCACCTCCGCTAAGAGTGAGTGGTTCATTATATGACCTTGGTGCTGTACCATTAAAGCAAACAGAAAGCTGCCCATCTACCTTAGTGAGCACAAAAATGACTTCCAAAAAATTGTACACATGTGTACTATGAAAAGAAGTTTTTGATAAATGGTACTTTTTTTTTTTCAATGAAAATGGAAATAAGCAAAATATAATTTCTTAAGATGTTTAAGGGAAATTATTTCAGTACAATTTATTCATTACTATTTTGAATTTAATTTAGACATTTCCTGTGATTGTATCAGACACTTTAACACATGGACTTAAAATCTTTAGTTCATTAATCTCTGTAACACATACTTTAAAAACTTTGTATAAGAGAAAAAAAAAATAGCAAGAATTCTTACAAAACTGGGAATTGGCAGTGAATAATTTTAAAGCAGATAAACTCAGAAGCCTTGTGGATGCTGATCAATACGTTTCTTAGTTTACAATAGTGATCTTTTTTTAAAAAAAAATTATTTAAGCTAAAAGTCTGAATGGTCTGGGCAGTGGTGAATGTTCATTTGTATCCTTTTATTGTAGTGAACACCAATTAGATTGTGGAGAGTCTCAGAAACAAAAACCAACAAAAAACAGTCAAGATCTATGTCTTGCTTTTAGTGGATTGTTAAGAATAACTTTGCACATACCCCACTTTTTAGACACCATCAAATCTCTTTTTTGATGGTCAAAGTGGCTATTTAATATATTTTAAAGGTGTCCTTTTTGGCTGTATAAATGTGTGGTTACATATTGACAGTTCACTGCCCACATTAAAGTGCATTATTGTAATTTTTGCTCAGGGTTTTTAGAAAATTAGCACAGAAAAGTAGCTTATTTTTTAAAAAAAAAGATGATGGAAGAGATGTTAACACTGTAATAGAAGAAAGGTGTGTTTGCCATTATATATTTAGCAAGTATGGTTATCATCTTCTACGGATATTAAATCTTGACTTTTCCTATTTCTATTACCTTATGGGCATTTACCACTAACCAGACCAAACGACCTTGGTAAGGCTGAGATCTTTATTAATACACTTTTACAGGTAAAAATATTGATACTTATAAATTTTGTTCTTTGACAGAACAATATATGGTACTAGAGATCTACTTTATTAAGTAGACTAATTAAAACTCAGTTCTACTATGTGCCTTATGATATACCTTGGGAGTAAGTTTGTGAAAAATCAGGATATATGTGTTGTTTGTTAAATTAACTGTTTTAAGCCCTTTTGACACCTCACTAGTTTTGTACTGTTTTACCTCTTATTTCTGAAAATCTTTTTATGGTGTATCCTGTTAGAGGGGACAAACATGTCATAGAAAGCAGTTGTGCACTCTTTCAGATATAGTTGATAAATCCAATAATCTTATATATTGAGCTTCGTGTTTATAGTACAGTAAGTGGTCTAGCAAAATTGTCCATGTTTCTTTGTTTATTGATAAATGCATTGTATAGAAACTATTTCCCCTAAATATTTATGGACCAAACAATTGTGATATATCCTATTAAATTTGTGTGAATAAACCATTTTGAATCTAAGGAGTTTTATTTCCCATCCCCCCTTTTTTTTTGTTTGTTTGTTTGCTTGGGGTTTTGTTTGTATTTTTTCTTTCATTCCTCTGTTTGTTTGTTTGCTGGTTTGTTTTGATTGTTGGCGTTCTGTTTTTTTTACTTCAAAGTCTACATGTACCAGTGCGTCTCTTTGCTTTTTATGGTACCTGTGAACAACTGATACTAAACACAGAAACACGGCCTTTAAAATATTCTAAAATCTGGTTCCTTCTTGGGTTTTCAATTTCTTCATATTCAATGTATATGCTACTGCTAGTGCAATTTAGACTTTAGCCTTTTAACCTCCTTTTCTTGAACATGCAAAGTAATGCCCCACTGATTTGTTACTGAAACCCTGTCTTAGACTTCTAAAAGAGCCAGAAAACTAGCAGCTGAAGTAATTGCATGACAGATATAATCTAAATAATATGCTGAAATGAATCACAATTTAATGCTAGGTATATTGAACACAAAAATAGAATTGCAGACCCCGAAAAGCCAGGTTGCTCTGTAGTTTAATAAATTGTCACTATGATTTCTTTCAGGGAGAACAAATCATGGGGCATTACAGCCAAACATCCCGACGTTTGAAAATTCCCTAAAGTATTAAAAGAAGGGGAAAAGTTTGATCGGAAATCCACTGCAGTGAAGACAAAGACAATATTAGGTTATGATAATCATACATTTAAAAATCTATTGAGCCAAAAAAAACCACAACAAAACAAAAATAAAAGACTTGATGTCATTTCCTGAATGTTAACAAAACATATGTTATATTTTATGGTGTCTAATTAACAGAACCGAAGGTTTCAACAAATTGTGTGGTATTAAAAAAACAAAACAAAACAAACAAATTTAGAGAAACTATGTACAAAACCAGAGCAACCTGGCAGCAATCTACCCAACCCATATTTGAAGAAAACTTTTCTTTAAACAAAAATCACATTTGTCAAGCACAAGTTACTTGTAAAATAAAATCCGAGTGCATCCATTCCGCTTGCTTGCTAATGTGTACTAGTCATATCTGTTAAATGGATTTTTGTAAAGTCAAAGAGAACTTTTCACTCATTTGAGATCATAGGAATCAAAACCCAGTAACTTTAGTCCTATTGTTTCTGAATTATTTTTTTTTTCTCAAATGAGACAAATCTGCATGCACTTTTCCATCTGTCACATATAGTGTACATTTCTGTATGATGAATTTCTCTTTGATGTTTCTTGTATAATAGCTTTCATTAATAAACATTTTATTTGATGCAAACATAGTTAACTTTATGTAAACATATAGCTAATTGTTCCAACTAATTTAAACCTTTCTTTTGAAAAGAAGCAGTACAGTGCAGTTCCAATGTTATCTATACACTCATAATCAGAAAAGGAAGAAGGTAGCAATACTGTTGCACAGTGTAAAATTATTTCCTTTGGTGTTAACCTTTTAATTTTTTTAACTTCTTGTACAAAACAGACATAAAAAAAAAGTCCCATCAGCATCAACAATAAAACAGTCCCCAAATTCTTCATCGATATAAGAAAACATAAGCAGTGCAGTATGTAAAATCCTCAATGACTTTCAGAGTACCAGGATATAATTTGTGGATACCTGAGCTGTTTACATGGTCACTATGCAATGAGCAAGTATGTTACAAAAAGCTGGTCCTAAAATCCCCAGTCCAAATCAGAGATGATTTTTACAAGCCAATGCGCAAATGTAACGATAACCAATTCTTAGTAATGAGGTTTTGTAACTGTTAAGCAATTATTTGCAGAAAGATTTTTTTAAAACTATATTCCTATTTAGCTGTATAGCCAAAGCGTATGTTAAACAAATTAACATATAAAAGACTTGCCAGAAAATCTTTCATTAAGATGACATTTTTATTATATACTAATGAACCCTATGTAAACAATGTAACTTTTATGAATGATGGACATTAAATATTTCACTTACGTGTATCCTCAGCATTTTGCATGTTTTCTTAAACTTTTCCAGCCCGAATTCTAGAAAGAAAGGCATAGAATTATTAACAGTCTAACACAAAGTTCCGTACAGATTCCTGCAACAGCCTTTGGAAACTGGGAAGCAAGAGTTTTCTAACGGCAATAAAAAGGTATCATTTATTGGTGGCAGTTATGGGGAGCATTGTTTAAGCAACAGTTTTATAGTTTGTTGTAAAGTTCTATTGAAAAAGGTTAGCACGCTGGACTTAATTCAAATCAGCTTGATCAGACATTTATGTATGCTGTGAAATTCTTAAACTGAGCCTTATGCGTATTTATTGCTGCAGACAGTAAGTAAACGTAGGAAAGCAATTATTCGTTGTCACAGCCACAATGTTGTTTCCTCCTATTATCCATAGGAAAATATTACAAATGCTTATTATTCAAATTGGTAAAGAGCTTGATGGTGTTTAAGGCCAAGAAAAACCCTATACAGTGTACCTTATTTTTTCTTTCATAAATCACTGCATCCTTTAATAAGTTAGATCCCTTCGCTCACCGATTTAATACTTACAGATATTTCTAGCTTAAACTACCGCGTGCTGCTTTTTTTCACTTGATTGCATTAGAAGAACTAATTGATTAAATACTCCTGGTGAAATATTAGCTGCACTGAAGTTAATGGCGACATTGTCACCGATTGATGTAAACCCAGGACAATTTTATTTCTCCATAGCTGTCTAGAAACGTTACAATTGACTTTTCCAAACAACACTATTTATTTGGAGATAGTCCTGTGCACAGTGTTCTGACTGACCTTGCTTAGTTGCATTAGCCGCTGCAAATTTTTTGGAAGGTAAAGAGCTGTCTCATGCATTAAGACAGTAAACACATTGAAAGGCAGCATTACATGAGAAATACAAAAAGGAAGGAATAGTTTCAGACAAGATTTGAGAGAATACAAGACAAATTTAGATTTTCAGGACTGTCACAAGAGAAAAAAAAAATGTGCTGGGGCTCTTTCTAGTGGATACATATCCGTGTCTAGATACAGCATTTTTCAAACGCTCCTGGTCTTCAGAAAGAAGTCAAATTGTGCCGTCCTAGAACAAACAGAACTACTCAGCAGAGAAATGGCTTGCAGGACCAGGTCAAATGACAGAAGGCTCACACCACAGCCCACTGAAACTGGTGAGCATCCTTTCCCTGATTCTGTGGGCTTTGAGCCAGGATCTGAATGAACATAGAGATTATATTACTCTCTTGTCTCTAAAGAAAGAATAACCTTCAGAATGAGACAGAACATGTAGGACAGCCATGCTGCTCTGTGCTTTGGATTTCATTCTTCAGAGCTGCTAATTCGAGCACCTGGCACATGCATTAAATTGACTTCAAAATATTTCTTCTTGCTTCACCCAAATACAGGACACAAATTATACCCCTGGAATTTCCAGAAGCTACTATAGTGTTGGAGACTTTATTCAGTTATTCTGCAATGTTGAACAATTTCTCTGCACTTCTCACTTGACACAGACTTATCTCGACACATACCTATACACATATCCTTGTCTTGCCTTCAAATAACCAGTACTTTCATATTTATTTAAGTCATTCAAACCTACAGGAAGCAACTCTCAATGTTCAAATGTTCTAGCAAAGGCAGTGGTAATATTTCTTTTTTTTTTTTTTTGGATACTCTTCTAAGGTAAAAATATTTTCTCAGGAGTATTCTTTTGTTAAGAATTTGTACTTTTGTCTGTTTATTTCTTTTCATATCTCTGGACCAAAAAATATAGTGCTTGAAACATTTAACTGTAATTTGCTGGCTTTTGCTGTGATATCCAGAAAAACAAATCTACTGCAGTCATTGAGTTTGTGGCTTGCATGTTTCTGTAAGAATATTCCCCTCTACAAATTGATTTTATCATATCAAATGATATAAAATATATTAAATTGTAATTTTAACTCATATGATTAATATTAGAAACAATAGCTTTTTAGCTGCACTCCCTTCTGGTTCCAGTGGGCTTCTGGTTTTGGAAATGGGATTGGGCTCTAGCATCCTTTTGAAATTTCTGATGTTTGCTACTGGAAGGAGCAGAGGGCTAAACCAAAGGTCCCATGGAGCTTGAGAAACACTGTTATTTTACAGCTTGCACTCTTTTCAAAATCGGCTTTACAAAGGATAAAAATATTTTCAACAATTATTTTACTGTTAGAAAATTGAAGTTAGATGTGCTTCTCTTTCACACTTCAGTTACACAATTCAGTACAGATTGCCGAGACTGAATGGCTGCACAGTGTTTTGAATCTGTGAGACTGCTTCACACAGCAAATAAAAAGGGAAAGAACAGGCTAAGATATGCTTATTAGACTGTAAATATAGGCAGCTACTAGGAGAGGTGTGGTAATTTTCTGTTCATCACCCTATGATAAATTCTTTCAGTGTTTGGAGGAATTTGAACTTACCTGAGTATAAGCAATCAAGGAGCTTGCTGTTGCTGTATACCTCTTGATCCCACAACAGTGATGCAATAGGGAACAATCTGTAACAATAATTTTTCATGAATAATTATTTAGCAAAATAACAAAATGTTACCAAATATCCTAAAATCAGTAAAATAAAATGCAATGTCAGGAAAGCTAGGAGCACTGATAACGATTATATCTTAAGACATAGAATCACAGAATCAAGGAGGTTGGAAAAGACCTCAAAGATCATCCAGTCCAACCTAGCACCCAGCCGTAGCCAATCAACTAGACCATGGCACTAAGTTGCCTCATAAACTCTTTGCTTCAACACCTCCAGGGACAGCAACTTCACCACATCCTTGGGCAGCCCATTCCAACAGCAAATCACTCTCTCTGTGAAGAATTTCCAGCTTGAGACTGTCCCCCCCTCATTCTGTTCCTGGTTGCCTGGGAGAAGAGTCTGACCCTCACCAGGCTACAACCTCCCATCAGGTAGTTGTAGACAGAAATGAGGTCACCCCTAAGCCTCTTCTTCTCCAGGCTAAACAATCCCAGCTCCCTCAGTCTCTCCTCACAGGGCTGTGTTCCAGGCCTCTCACCAGCTTTGTTGCCCTTCTCTGGACATGTTCCAGTATCTCAACATCTCTCTTGAATTCAAGAACTCAGAACTGGACACAGTGTTCAAGGTGTGGTGTGCCCAGTGCCAAGTACAGGGGAGGAATAATCTCCCTTGTCCTGCTGGCCACACTGCTCCTGATCCAGGCCAGGATGTCATTGGCTTTCCTGGCCACCTGGGCACACTGCTGCCTCATCTTCAGCTACCAGTACCCCCTGGTCCCTTTCTTCCTGGTTACTCTCCAGCCACTCTGTCCCCAGCCTGTAGCGCTGCTTGGGGTTGTTGTGGCCAAAGTGTAGAATCCTGCACTTAGCCTTGCTAAATCTCTGCCCACTCATCCATCCTGCCCAGGTCCCTCTGCAGGGCTCTCCTACCCTCCAACAGATCCACACCTGCTCCTAGCTTGGTGTCATCTGCAAACTTACTGGTGCTGGCCTCAATCTCCTGGTCCAGATCATCAATAAAGATATTGAACAGGATCGGGCCCAGCACTGATCATGTATATATAGGCTCTCAATTTAATTCATAGAGAGTAATGAATTTCACCAAACAAATATTTATATCCCAACACAGCAAGGAGCCATGCACGTGGTGTCTGTAGGGACAGTAAAGTAAGTTTAGAAAGTAATCAATCTGGCAGTTTAGAGGTGAATATTTCTCATCTGCAAGATATTGGAATAATTATTGCTTGGGCTGCAGCTGTAAATGTTAGGCAATACCTCTCATTTTCTTCCCTAGCTGCCCAGCAGAGTATTTTTTGACTTCATAAGAAAAAGTGGGCTACAGAAAAAAAAGTCAAAGGGACACTGTAAAGTATATGAATGAGAGTGCAGTTTTGATGTGCCTACTGGCACATCTAATATAAAATGCTGTTGCATTGAGGCTCTGACAGCCAGTCTTAAAGAAACCACTACTTTCTTTATGTGTTTTCATTTGACAATGCCTCGCTGCTTCTGCACAAAATTACACAGGAAACCTGCAACTACACCTGCCAAAGTAATTTTCTTACCCATTTTGTCAAAACTTTTCTTAACAATCAAACCCTTGGACCCATATGTTATTTCGTGAATCTGATGAGTAAATTCAGAAGTTAGAGATGCTGCCATTCTTTATAAACCATTAGAAATAATTTATCTGTCCAGGAGTGCTTCTTACATTCAGCAATGTTAGAATTGTTCTGAGTGAACCCATTTCTTACGTATTTAACCTGTAACAGAGCACTAATACATAGTAATTAATGCCTCAAAACAGAAAGTTGAAGCCAGCAATGGTGTGGATGGACCCAAATCCCATTTTACTACTAAAACAGTAGCAGAGATCAAAACTGGAGAACTCAGAACTATGGTTGTGTATTCGCGGTATTTAAATTCAACATATTTTCAGAAGGAACAGTTGAATTGTGGTGAAATATAGAGCTTTTAGTTCAAATTTCCTTGATTTCCTCATTTAGATCTCTCTGAAACAAAAGAATAGTCTTTTTAATGGGCTATTTGATTTTTGAGCCTTCAGCAAAACTGAAAAATGAAACATTGCATAACATCAGTAAAAGAACCAATATTACAGAACCCAGATTCAGTTCAGTACAGTTCTAACAATGCTCAGAGGTAGTTGGCTTTCTGTTTGTTTGTTTTGTGTGTCTATTTGTTGGGTTTTGTTTAGAAGAGAAAAGTATCAGGAGAAACCTTATTTTTTTGGAAGCAGACTCTCCAGTAACTGCTTTCCAAAGGTCTCATCCAGCCTCTGAAGAATATTGCCATTAAATTAGACATGATTTCATTACAAAAACCTCACTTGAAGCAAGACGAATCCTTTGGTTTCTTATACTACTTGTTTTTTCGGGATCTTTGAACATTTGAGTTTCCTTTGTACCATTTTTGCCTGTGTAAAATCAATCCCTGCAGGACTGGTTTTCAGCAAGTCCAGTTTCCTAGCAAAACCTAAGCGAACAGGCAGTTTGCTTTTAAAACCAGGCCGTGAACTTAAAGCAGATGGAATAAAATGAGATGTGATTGTGAAGGATCCACAGACTTGCAATCAGCAGCAATCTGCATTTGTTTATGACCTCCTTCACCAGGTATAAATCCCAGAGCCAAACATACCTTACTCCCAGCTTCTTTCCTCAAGTAGTTAGTCCTTTTGTTAATCCTCAGGGCTATACTGTCTACGTGGAACCACTCAATAGGCCTGTTGGGCTGAGGGCATTAACAGTCCCTGACCAGCCCCACCTAAGCCTTCACTGCCAAGGCCTAGAGCACAATTTAGGCTCAGCCCTGAGGCTTGTGCCTCAGGTTTGTTCTGTTTCAGCCTTCAGCAGAGTTCTTGTCCCCAGACTGCTGCTGGATTTGTGGACAGAGTGGACTTTCGGTAAGAGAAGGAATACCTCATAATTTGGTTGATGTTCTTCTGTGTGGCTCCACTTTACAGCTAGGGTTCTTTCCCCCTTCCTTCCAGCACAGAGTTTGAGATGCCTCTTGAAATCACCTAGAAAATAGAATCTGAAACAGTATCCTGGCTCTTGAGGTCCTGGTCACTCTCTGTGTGCCTTTCTCTGGTATGGCTCTGGGACAGTCACATCCAGGCTGGGCCTTTACCCTGGTGGGGCCTGTCTGTGTTGTCTGTGCAAGAGCTGGTGGCTTCCACAGGGCCTGCAGGCACCTCCCTTCCCTTACAGGCATCCACTCTCCTCTCACAACTTGAAACTGCTTCTTGAGTTGAGAGGGTGTAGGCCTGGGAGTCTTGCCTGGTGGAAGGGATGAAAGCTCTACCTCAGCAAATGTGGGGCCAATGTGTTCTGACTTGAGAGCCATTAAGTGAAAAGAAAAATAATTGCACTTCTATGTGCTGAGCCTGACTTGTGATGGTGTGCTGCAGGACCTCCATGATGTATCTTGCCTTGCACCATTCCATGCAGCACACTATAACGCTAATGGGCGGCGGAATCCTGACAAGGAAAACTAATTTAAGGTCCTCTTTCTATTTCCAACTTGTGTCCATATGCTGTGATCTCGGTTGTGGTAACGTTTATGCATGTCTTTAACTTCCTTATCCTGTGTGATACCACTGAAATGTATCTAAATGGAATTATTTGCAGTACTGGACTTAACTGGAGGCATAAACTAATATAATTAGAATTTAGTGTATAATTTATACCAATCGAGGGAGGTGATTCTCCCCCTCTACTCTGCTCTGGTGAGACCCCACCTGGAGTACTGCACCCAGTTCTGGAGCCACCATTATGAGAAGGATGTGGATGTGCTGGAGCGTGTCCAGAGAAGGGCTACAAGGGTGATCAGAGGGCTGGAGCACCTCTCCTGTGAGGACAGACTGAAATTGAGTTGGGGCTGTTCAGTCTGCAGAAGAGGAGGCTCTGAGGTGACCTTCTTGTGGCCTTCCAGTAACTGAAGGGGACCTACAAAAAAGCTGGGGAGGGACTTTTTAGGCTATCAGGGAGTGACAGGACTGGGGGGAATGGAGCAAAGCTGGAGATGGGTAGGTTCAGACTGGATGTGAGGAGGAAGCTCTTCACCATGAGAGTGATGAGAGCCTAAAATGGGTTGCCCAGGGAGGTGGTTGAGGCCCCATCTCTGGAGGTATTTAAGGCCAGGCTGGATGAGGCTGTGGCCAGGCTGATCTAGGGTAGAGTGTCCCTACCCATGGCAGGGGTGTTGGCACTAGATGATCCTTGAGGTTCCTTCCAACCCTCACTGATTCTATGATTCTATGATTTTCAGGTGTGTTGGTAGAGTACTAGTGGAATATCTCTATAGCTGTTGAATTCTGCCTTGTTTGTTGTCAGTGGCTTATATTTGCCTAGGAATTAGCATTAAAATGATGAAAACAGATTGATGGTCAAAAGCATCAGTGGTCAGAGGGTGAAACCAGAACTTGACTATTTTGCAAATACATCACTGCCATTCTGCACATATGTTATTAATTTGCTGACTGGCATGGAATGAAAAGGCCTACTTTTGGTATTTCAGGTTACAGCAAATGTTATTCTATGCCTCTAAGTTATGCTACTTAATATTCAGCATAGCTTTAATGTAGTTATATGTGAGACAGAGATAGCAATAAAGCGTGCCCAGATTTTGGGTTTTAATACCTGTGTATAAATACAAAGCACTGTGGGTTTCAGTCCATCTGAACCATGAAAAGGATTAGCAAGAACCAGCCAGAGTAGCCTTTAGAAAACTGTGGGAAAAAAAGTCATTTTCAACTCAAGTCAATATTTCTAGGTTGTTTTGTTTTAAAAAATCCTAATTTTCCTGCTCACAAGTGGTTGCAGGCTCCTTTCCTGTAGGCAAAAAGATTCAGGCAACGCAAAGCCTGAAAGGGAAGCAGAGACCAACAATGCCTTCACAACCATGCTAAAGCATTTTTAGAACCCAGTGTCACCCTCCACATGCAGTTCCACATGGTCACCTCGGTAGGATAATAGTTTGCCCAGAGCATAAATCCCCTTGTGTGGTGACTGTCAATTGACTCCAACTGTAAAATGCAGCAAGAGCAAACGCAGTGGTGGGAACACATGCTGGTATCCGCATCGCTGCTCTCATGCTCAGCGCCGATGCTGACATGTGTCAGAACGGAGGCTGCCACTTCTTCTCCAGCTAATAGGGGAGTATGTCCTAAGGTGGTTCTTCACCTGTAGTGCTAATGCATTCCTGTTCAGAGAGGTTTCTTTTTCAGCTCTTCTAGAAAGCTATTATTCTCCCTCCTGAGTAACACCCTTTGGATAACCGACCAGTTATTCACGTCAGAAGGCAGAATGTTGGTATGGGCATACACAATACCATTTTGTAATGTTCTGTTTGCATTGTGCCGTGTACAGATGGAATTCAGAATGTGGTCTGAATACTCTGTGGATTTGGTCTGACCCCAATACTAGATAAGTTTTGATCCTTTATTATTTTACTGGAGAACAGTAACAGGAGAGCGAAGAGGTAAATGTCTGTCTTCCCCAGAGGGAGGTGCTGTATGCTGTACATTTAAAGTGAATAATAATATGTAATGAATTGAAGAGTTCATGGGCTCAGATCCTTGGAAGATAGTGTTGTCCAGTGTGCAAATTCATTTGCAGTGAATGTCAGCTAACTGTGACCCTACACATATCAGTGTCTTTAATCAAGTCAGGCAATGATTACATTTGAGCAACTTTAAAGACAAGCAGACCTATAAACTTCAAACTGCAGTCTCTGTAATCCTCATTCATGTGCCCTGATTTTGCAGTATGTCTTGCTTGAAAAGGAAATAGGATCATAGGTGAGTGTTTGCCATTACACATAGGGAATAAATGGTTGGAATGAATCAGTGTTATTTGCAGCAACCTTCAAGGTCTGCAGCTTGTCAAAGAGAGTGCAATAGGCATTAACCAGGTGTCAATATTGCCCTTAAGAGCAATGAGTGACGGCAGTACTCTCTGTGATCCTGAGGAACTGTTCCATGCACATAGGTAATTCCGTGCTGCTGCTGCAGTACATCATCCTGCTGCATTATCATTAATGTGGCTTTGCTGAAAACGAAATTCAGTATACAGCACTGGGAACAGGAATCCACAAATTCTTAAAATTGCCTAGTATGATGACAAATGTAACATACATAATATTGTTATTAGACTATTAAACTTGTGCACTGATACTGCACTGTTATTTTCTAATGGACTTATTTACTTGACTTTACTCACTATGTAGACTCTGCAGAGAATAAGAGTAGTAGGCTGGTACAGAGGTACAGCATATATACTCTAGCCAGCTATCTATTAACATCTCCTTTCTTCAGAGATGTTCTGCTGTAGCTCTGAATCTTGAAATGTTTTTTTTTTTCTTAATTTACCTTTCCTGCAATTGTATCACTTCAGTGAAGTTTGCTCAAACTCACACTTTCGAATTGTGAACAGGATCAGTCTGTGGTGTAATTGAACCCACCTCACTCACAAGAATTCAGTCTCTTTATTGAAAGCTACTTCATATATATATAAATATATATATATATATATAATGAGTTTCTTTGTATGTGCTAATGTCATCTGTTTCCCATTATCTAGGCTTTGATACCTACATATGAGGGAACATTAAGTAAAACATATTTATTAGGCACCTTTAAACTGCATAAGAAAACTGAGAAAGTATCCAACAAGTAGGTTAAATGAACTATCTGTACTCAAGACAGCATTTGCACCCTAGATCATACAGCATGGCAGTGAGACTGCCTGATTTCAGATTTGTTCAGCAATGACTGTATCCAGCTGTGTGCTAATAGGTTACACTTTGACTTCATGGCCAAAGAAGACAGATTCAATCTGGAGCCTAAACCTTGGGCCCTGTAACTATCAACTATTCTCTCTGAAGATTTGCTTTCTGCAAAAGTATTTCTGAAGAAACTGTTGCTCACTGTCCACAAAATAGCTGTGCAAATTCTAGAAATGTTACTGCCTGACTGGCATTAAAAATGTTAGCATCATATGTTGCATGGACTGCTCAACCCATTTTACATTTTAATTCTACAGTATGGGCTTTCTGGATTTAGTAAAACTTCATGTGGCTCACATTCCTATGTGGGTGCTCAATGATGTGGGTGTTTGGAGCAACCGTTAATGCTTTGTGCCTCTTAAGGATGCTTTGCAGTGCTATAAATGTAGTTAGATGTTAAGTTTTTCTGTGTTCTACTAAGAGGGTTTCTCCCTTAAAGTGCCAGTAGGATTTCTGGGTCTAGCAAAATTACTTTAGCTTTCTGTACTCTAGCTTTCAGAAATATTTATGTTGTACTGGCATGGGAAGAAAGTCCAATTGTCCAAAGTCTGGCCAAATGGCAAGAAAATGATGCATCACAGCAAGGAATACAGGCAATAGAATGATGCACCATAATCAAGGCTTCGAGGAGACCTTATAGTGGCTTTCCAGTATCTGAAGGGAGCCTACAGGAAAGCTGGGGAGGGACTATTTACAAGGTCTAGTAATGTCAGGACGAGGGGGAATGGGTTTAAACTGGAAGAGGGGAGATTTAGACTGGATGTTAGGAGGAAGTTCTTTACAGTGAGGGTGGTGAGACACTGGCACAGGTTGCCCAGGGAGGTTGTGGATGCTTCCTCCCTGGAGGCGTTTAAGGCCAGGCTGGATGAGGCCTTGAGCAACCTGCTCTAGTGGGAGGTGTCCCTGCCTATGGCAGGGGGTTGGAGCTGGATGATCCTTGAGATCCCTTCCAATCTAAACCATTCTATGATTCTATGATTCTATGCTTATTATTAATTGACTGAAAGCCCAAAGCTTCATGTGACGTGGTATCTGATTATCAGAAACAACATATTTAGAAGTAAGAATTATGACTTTTAAAAACTTTGTAAGACTAGTGAAACAAATTAACAAATGTGTGAACACTGGCAAGTAAACTGCTGCTCCCTGTGGTTTTGTACGTGGCACATCCTTCTCTAAAATATGGACAAAGGCCTTCTTAACAGAGTAAGGTATGTTTGGAACTGATTTCTAGATGGTTTGTACCTCAACTTCTCCACTTAGTCAGTGGTAACCTATGACTTTCTTTGCTTTTTTATTTCCTTTTGTTCTGTTTTGGTCCAATTGTACATACCAAATAGTTCAAAACCATTACCAACTGAAGTGATTCAGACTTGAACTCATTCTTTTTTGAATTATATAATCCTGCAAAATAACAGATAAATGTTGATGGGAGCTGATGCTACTCATTTTTTTTTCTTTCTCCAAAAGCAGAACAGGAAATGTGTCAAATTGTCATTTAAAATCTAGCCAGCATTCGATAGATTTTCATAAAAACTTTGCTTTATGGTTTTAAGTTTTACTTGGGGAATCAAAATAATAGTGTCTGTTTGCTGTTTTGAAATGAAAATTTAATAGGGAACTTGAGTTTAGAGGAAAAAGGAGCTTCCATCTCTGTTAGTCTTCAGGCAGTAGCATAATATCGCTACTAATTGTGGTGGCATAGGAAGACTTTAGTAGCAGTCATTTCTCATAACTGAGGGAGTACCTCTGAGCACGAACTGCCCTTCATTAGCACCTTTTTAATCATTTCAGTGCCTGCAGGTCAGCACATTTTGCATTGCTCCATTAAAAGTGATGGACGCACATTGAAGACAATGGTCTGCGAGGTTATAAAAAAATCAAACGATTTCAGTTCTTTACCAGATTGCTGTAAATAGGCAAAACAGCACAGCTGACTAGAAGAAAAAAAAATGTATCCCGTTTCTTCATCCCTGAGAACTAAGGCTTCTCTGCCACTAGAGGGTGAGACAACTACAAACCAAAGATTTAAGTCTTAGTCGTTCCTGTAGAGAGTATAAATGCAAGCTAAGAAGCAGACAAGAGTTTGATTATTCATATTTTGGGGAGAAAGAGCAATATGCATACTGTGGGCACAGCAAGCACTCAAATACTTCAAGCCAGAGCTGCAAAGAACAGTCTGTGGGTGTGTATATATATATATATATCCTCATATATATATATATACACACATATATGGGAGAAATCTGTGATAATTAACAACAGCAGAAAAACCCTCACTATCTAGCCAACAGAAGTTTTTGGGCCTTGGGAGGCACAGATAACAAAGTAAGTTCTGAACTTGAATTGAGTACTGAATCAAACTATTCTGCTTCAAGAAAGAGCCACTTCCGGCTTTAAAAGTCTCTCCTTTAGTAAAAAAATCTGAAAACATTTCTACCTTCCTGCTTGCCTTTGTTCTACACTATCTATAGTGAAGGTTTTCTTATCTGCTTTCTTGCAGTTGACTTTTTTTGTATTTCTTTCCTTTTACTACTAGATGGTCTGATGTGGTTGCCCAAGTGTACATTTGAAACTGCTTTGTGTAGCACCTAGCACTGGTGAGGCCATACCTCAAATATTATGTCCATTTCTGGGCTACTCACCATAAGAAGGACATAGAAGTGTTGGAGTGTGTCCAGAGAAGTGCAATGAGGCTTGTGAAAGGCCTAGAGCACATGGCCTCTGAGGAGGTGCTGAAGGAGCTGGGCTCATTCACTCTGGTAAAAAGGAGGCTCTCTGCAACTACCTGAAGGAAGGATAGAGTGAGGAGGGTGTGTGCTAGTTTGAGCCTAGCTAGCATGTTTTGGTGAGAAGAACTAGATGATAGGCTGTAAAATGAAAACAATGGTGAGGTCTACTTCCCTTGCTGGGATGTGTAAAGAAGAAAGGCAAAACAAAGATTAGGGCATTTGCTTCTTCTCCTCGCTGGGGAACTTTGCCTGCTGGGGAGCTCGTGGCTGCTGGCTGGACTCCATCTTGCCTTCTAACCTCACCCTCCTTTGCTTGGCTGCTTCACCTTGCTTTTTAACCCTCTTGGCCGAACCTCCATTCTTCCTTGGGACTGGGGTAAGGTTGAGAGGGGTAGGGGGAAGGTGAGGGGGGGTTGAGAGCCCCTCCTGGGGACTCAGGTTTCTGGGAGGGGAATTGTGTTTGTATTACCTTTTTTCCCTTGTATATTTCTGTCTATAACTGTATCTACTGTAAATATCTGCTCGTAAATTGTGCCAGCTGTAAATATAAGCTTCATTCAAATTTCCAGAGCTGGCTGAGTCTAGTCTGGGTGATTTCTAAAAGTGTGGGGGGCGGGGGACACCCAAACCATCACAGGGTGCCAGCATTGTCTCCCTGGTGACAAGAGACCAGGTGGAAAGCTGCACCAGGGGAGGTTTGGACTGGACGTTAGGAAACATTTCTTCACTAAAAAGGTTCTCAAACATTGGAATGGTCTGCCCAGATGTGATGGTATGGGTATTACCTGCCCCCCCACTCTTATGAAATCACCCAGAGTAGACTCAACCAGCTGGAAATTAAGAAATTAAGCTTTATATTTACAGCTAAGCACAATATACAAGCAGATATACACAAATATATACAGTTATATACAGAAATATATGAGGTAAAGGTAATACAGAAACACAACAGCCCTCCCAGAAACCAGAGTCCCCAGGAGGGGCTCTCAAACACCCTTCCACCTCTCTACCTTGTCTCAGAATTTGCCTTACATGCAAGATGAGTTTGGAGGATCAGCCAGGGGGGTTAGAAAGCAGAAGGATCAGCTACACAGCAAGTTAGGGAGAAAGGTGCAGGCAGCCAGAGCCAGAGAGCAACTCTCTTATCTGTGTTTATGTTCTTGTTCTTATACATCTCAGCAAGCCTATGAGTGAAGTAGACATCACCATTGTTTCCTTTTCACAGCCTATAATCTCATTTCTCTCATTAAAATATCCCAACTAGCTTCAAACTAGCACACCAGAGCAGTGGTGGAGTGCCAGCCCTGTAGGACTGGCCTGGATGATCTTGAAGGTCTCTTCCAACCAAAAATACTCTGTGATTCTGTTTAGTATGGCTAAACATCTCGTCTTGGCAGAAAGTACTAATTGCTACTAAAATGTCTAATATTTCTTGACTAAATATTTCACATATCAGTCAGGTTTTGATGCTTGCA
Source organism: Tricholaema leucomelas (assembly GCA_013400475.1). Classification (NCBI taxonomy): domain Eukaryota; kingdom Metazoa; phylum Chordata; class Aves; order Piciformes; family Lybiidae; genus Tricholaema lacrymosa; species Tricholaema leucomelas. Next base: position 141,595 of record WAAF01011380.1, read on the forward strand.
GAGTCCCTTAGAAGATCCTTTTCTCTGAAGATTTCCCTAACTAGGGATGAAAATATGTCATTTACATTTCTATTTGTAAGAGCTACTCTTATATCAGAGATTTAACAAATCAATATGCTCTTTCTTCAGGAACAATATTTCCTAATTTCAAACAAAAATGAAGTCCCAAAGGCTACTGTAACATCAAGTAATCTTTCCTTTGTTCTTGCAAAGATCTCTGAAGTATTCTGTCTTTAAATATGTTTTGACAATGCCCATTGCCTTGTTACTCTGTTGTTGGCTCAGCAATCTGAAAGTCCAAATTCAACCTTTTTTTTTTCCTGGAGAGATACTTTGATATTGATTTTGTACAGAATACTATGAAGGGCACGTGTGGGGTCAGGAAGAAAAAAACCTCTGTGTCACTACATGGTAGTGAAAGATGAAGCAAAATAAAAGAAAATATTAAGTATCCTAGGCAGCTCTGAACTACTGCCTGGGAGATTTTAGTAATTCATTCCATTTATCTTAAATCAAAGACAGTTGTGGCAAGAATTAGAGTGAATTTTTGAGAATCTAGTCTCGTCTGAAAAGGGCAGCATTGATCTTTGTTTAGGGGATTACAATTTGATGCTACAGAGTGATCAGAATTCGGTAGGAAGCTTTTTGTGCTTATCAACAGCATTTAAATTTTAGGGAAATTTAGCTGTTGTGTTTGAAGCTACATATAGGGTTTCACATTTCCTGAACTGAAAACATTTCATGCCTAGGTTTAGCTGCATGCCTAGATATTTTTGGCTATGTATTTGAAGCATAAAACCAGTCCTTACTGAAATTAATGGGATTTAAGAACATGTTAAGCTAATGTTAAATAGAAACTCACTCTGCTGATTACATTGGTTTACTTATGGTTCTTACATAATATTTGCTTAACTTCAGAGAAGTTATAGAATGAAGCTATAGAATGATATTCTCTTCTAAAAAGAAAATATGTTATTAGAGCAATGACTGCTTGCTATTCTTTACTTTTAAAGGATTTTATCTGAATGGAAACAAATGATGACATTCCCTTGTGCTGACATTAAAAATCCCTGGCCCCTTCCTATGGGCTCTTTTCTCTTAGTGTCCTAAATACCATAGAAGTAATAGAGCGTTTACAGTTGGAGGCAACGATTGCTTTCTTCAGTTCAGAAGAAGAGATTTTGAACTCTATCAAATATTTTTAACCCTCAAACCTATCCAAAAGCTTTACTGGAAGGTGCTAACAAAGTCACCCAGAACAATCAGTCAGAATATTGTTTTGCTCTTCTGAATATCATATGGAAATTAAGAAGTGCTAAAAGCAAATTTTTATTATTACAACACCAACATATTTAGCACAGCTTCTTATTCTACATCACCTTTAGCATCTTTTTGCTTAGTAATTTGTAGCTATCCAAACACTGCAAGAATACATCCCTAACATTTTTTTTTTCCCCTGGACAACAGAACATAGCTGTTATGGTTGGAAAAAAATTGAGGTCTCTCCAGCTTCTATTTCTTTCTGTTACATCAACAATACTGTTACTGCTTACTCATTTCTACAGTTCAGAGCCATACCCAATGCCAAAATAAAAACCTCAATTACCATTAAATCAATCACACTATCTATCTCAAACTAGTTTGCAGAAAAGCCCTTTCAGTTGATATGCAGAGTCATCATCTGATTTTAAGTAAAAGCTCGAGGTAAAAAGCCTGATTCTTGTTTGACTTTAAGCTTCTGGCAAAGCTGGCAGCTCATGGCTTGGACAGATTCACTCTGAAATGGATCAAGAACTGGCTGGAGGGCTGGGCCCAGAGAGTGGTGGTGAATGGTGCCACATTCAGTTGGCAGCTGTCACTAGTGGTGTTCGCCAAGGATCAGCGCTGGGCCCAATCCTGTTCAATATCTTTATTGATGATCTGGAGCAGGGGATTGAATCCAGCATCAGTAAGTTTGCAGATGACACCAAGCTAGGAGCAGGTGTGGATCTCTTGGAGCCTAGGAGAGCCCTGCAGAGGGACCTAGACAGGCTGGATGGGTGGGCAGAGGCCAATGGGATGAGATTTAACAAGGCTAAGGTCAGGGTTCTACACTTTGGTCACAACAACATGAAGCAACACTACAGGCTGGGAACAGAGTGGCTGGAGAGCAGCCAAGCAGAAAGGGACCTGGGAGTACTTGTAGATAGTAGCTGAAGACGAGGCAGCAGTGTGCCCAGGTGTCCAGGAGAGCCAATGGCATCCTGGCCTGGATCAGGAACAGTGTGGTCAGTAGGACAAGGGAGGTTATTCTTCCCCTGCACTCAGCACTGGTCAGGTCACACCTTGAGTACTGTGTCCAGTTCTGGGCCCCTCAATTCAAGAGTAATGGTGAGATACTGGAACATGTCCAGAGAAGGGTGACAAAGCTGGTGAGGGTTCTGGAACACAACCCTGTGAAGAGAGGCTGAGGGAGCTGGGGGTGTTTAGCTCAGAGAAGAGGAGGCTCAGGGGTGACCTCATTACTTTCTACAACTACCTGAAGTGAAGCTGTAGCCAGGTGGGGGTTGGTCTCTTCTCCCAGGCAACCAGCAACAGAACAAGGGGATACAGTCTCAAGTTGTGCTGGGGGACGTCTAGGCTGGATGTTAGGAAGAAATTCTTCCTGGGACAGTTATTTGCCCTTGGAATGGGCTGCCCAGGGAGGTGGTAGAGTCGCCGTCCCTGGAGGTGTTCAAACAAAGAGTGGATGAGGCACTTAGTGCCATGGTCTAGTTGACTGGGCAGGGCTGGGTGCTAGGTTGGGCTGGATGATCTTGGAGGTCTCTTCCAACCTGGTTGATTCTATGATTCTATGATTGTGGCTATATGTGCCTAGAATCAAAATGCCAGAGGCTGAGAAAATATCTCTATATGACACCTGAAAATGGTGTTGGAGGGGTGATGCTGTTTTGGCTTGATTAATAGAAAAAAACAGTGGACATGTCTAGGTTAGCTGAAGGACCCATGCAAGAGAAGAGAATTCAGGCATAGCTTGTTCTTTTCCCATAACCTAATCTGTATTATTCAGGCTCTCTTGCCACAGAAGTGCTTGTGTTTCTTTGGTACCTCTCAGATTTGTGAAACTTTCCTCTCCCCCTCTGAGGTTCTCTTGTATGGTTTGCCTTCCAGCTTTAGCTGATCTGACATTCTTTGCCACAGAAGCATGAATGGAAATGGCAGGTAGCAACACAGTGTTGATTATTTCAAATGTGGCTGTCAGATAAAAGCTGAAAATGCTGTTTTGCAAACAACAGCTCTAGACCAGGATACACAGGGCTGAGAAAAGAACCACAAACCCCATACCATCCATTTTCTGAAAACTTGAACATAAAGGTGACTTTGCTACAAGGGGACACAGTCTCAAGTTGTGCCAGAGGAGGTCTAGGCTGGATGTTAGGAGGAAGTTCTTCACAGAGAGAGTGATTGGCATTGGAATGGGCTGCCCAGGGAGGTGGTGGAGTCACCGTCCCTGGAGGTGTTGAAGCAAAGACTGGATGAGGCACTTAGTGCCATGGTCTATTTGGCTGGCGAGGGCTGGATGCTAGGTTGGACTGGATGATCCTGGAGGTCTCTTCCAACCTGCTTGATTCTATGATTCTACGTTTGTAGAATTTTGATTTTGACAGTATTTTTAGGCCTGAAAAACTCAGTGTCATTCTAACAGTTTTGTTTTTTTCCTATCAGTTTTCAACTTTCAAAGTTACTCATTTCAAAGGTTGAACATGTCACATGGTCATAGCATCTAACCATCAGCTACAAAATGCCTAAGGGATCAGAGGGGACAAAGAAATCTCAGTAAGCAAAGATAATGCCTGGGAGAGCACAGCACAAACAGAAGTAGAAGACAAGACAGAGTGGAAACTCCAAAACCTTGGTTTTTCTTGATTATATGTTTTTGGATCATGTTAAAACATCACAAAGATCACGCCTGCCATATAAACCCAGTCTGAAAATTGTATTCAGGCTTTGAGTTATGCAAGTGCTGGAAGGAAACATGACGAGACAATGGATGAAATTCTGGCTGTGGTTTTACAAGATGAACTGGTAACTGGAAGTTTAAAACCTCTTTTTACTCATTTGGTTACTTTTGTGGTGTGACACTAAAGTGCAACACTTTTCCCCCCACTTTTTTTCCTATTTTCTTTTCTTTCTTTCTTTCTTTCTTTCTTTCTTTCTTTCTTTCTTTCTTTCTTTCTTTCTTTCTTTCTTTCTTTCTTTCTTTCTTTCTTTCTTTCCTTTTTTCATCTCCTTTTCCTAGCCAGCTTCAGCCAGAAGAAAGGTTTAGATAATATGACTTAGTAAGGTAAAAGTTTCTAGAGGAAACCCTTCCTACTATGAATTCAACACATTTGTCTACTATCTATGAGTGGCAAAGTTGTTATTTAAAAAAAAAAAAAAATCAATAAACTATTGACTGAAACTTCCATGAAAAAAAAAAAACCCCACTCAATGCTCAAAATGCATCCTTTTTGTATTGTCTTAGTAAATGGTTTTAAATACTCACATGCATGTAAGGAGCTGGTTTTGTAGTGCCCAGTATCTTTGAGAATCACCCTCTGCAAACTCAACTCAAACTTGGTAAACGTTGCCATTGTAGACTCTCAAGATCTATTTCCACTTTTTGCTCACCTTGAGGAAAATATACCCCACTAAAATTCTTCATTATGTCATTAGACATTGCAGCATAAGTAGAAAAGAATATTTCTACAGTACAAACGATAAGAATAAATCATCTTGGCTTTGGCACATGATGTATGTTTAATGTCTGAGACCCACTGTTACAGAATATGTGGAATACACTAAGGTATCTATGCCAAGCTTATTGAAGATCCTAATAGCATGCAACATCACAATATTAATACAACTAGTTGTATTGTCTATTAAACATAGTATGCCTTATTATTTTTAATTGAATGGGCTACATAAAGTATAACTGCACTATTTGAGTGCTTCTGAGTTTCCACTGGAAACAAAGAAGACCTAATTAGGACATTGTGGGTGAAAAGTTATTGTTTGCTAGTGATATAATGATAGTGCATTTGGGTAAGTCTTGTACTCTCATTGTATATGAATGAATGTAAGATATAAAACATTTAGGGATATGGATAAGCAGGCTGTAAATATCAGATACACAGGCATGGTAGACACACTGAGGATGCACAGAGGTTAGGAAGAACCCCACCTACAAGTGAAGCAGTACTGATTAACTTGAAAACTATTTCTAGGCATAGATTCAACCATAGAATCATAGAATCAGTCAGGGTTGGAAGGGACCACAAGGATCACCTAGTTCCAAGCCCCCTGCCATGGGCAGGGACACCCTACCCTAGGTCAGGCGGGCTAGAGCCTCATCCAGCCTGGCCTGAAACACCTCCAGGGATGGAGACTTAACTGCCTTCCTGGGCAACCCATTCCAGGGTCTCACCACTCTCATAGTGAAGAACTTCCTCCTCCTATTGAGATGCTTCTGTGAAACTACCCATATGCACACTATAGATGAAATTAGGCTCATCTCTTGCAACAAAAAATGAATTCTACTGCCAACCATTAATTCTGGCTATTTACTTAAAAATCCCTTCATATGAAGCTGAAATTCACTTGCTAGTAAGTAGGAAAAAAACAAATCCAATAGCCAGAGGTGGTGCTGGGGCTTGCAAATGCAACAATCAGTCCAAAGATGCTTACTGAAACTTGCTACTGGGAGCTGAATCTCCCCATTTAGGCATTCAGTGCCTATTTCTTGCTTATGCATTCAATTATACATATTTTAATGTTAATTCTGGCAGAAACCTAAAGAACTATAAAATGTTAGTATTTCTTGCACTGCATGATTTTTACTACATTAGTTTAAAAAAATGAAATGATATCTAAAAGCAATGCAGCACTTCCATAATCCAATCTCTCTAAAGGCACTAACAGCTTGAGCTTGCAATTAATTTAACAAGGAGCAGAACTAACAAATCCTGTTTTCTTATCAATTTGTCTGGTGACATGCAGTGAAGTACAAATACTGTTCCACACTTCTGGAACAGTTTTTTTCCCCCTCATGTGTGGATTGTACTGATTTCTAATTACAGCTGATGTGTTGTGGCTGTCTTTCCTACCAAAGGGGCTTTTACTCATCGACTTACTCTTACGATTGCTTACGTATCATTAGCAGGATTAAAGACTGTACTTCTCTACTGGCTAACTGGTGCAGAAGTTACTAGGAGGGGGCAGGCAGATGACATAAATCTTGCTTTTTGGAAGAACTTCATACAAACATTAGCATTCCATTCATTCTTTGTGATTCCTATTGGATATGGTAACAATACAATATGGCAGATCATTTATTTGCAAGGGTAGTTTCTATCACCCTCAGGGAAGAAGAAGTGCTAGACCATTGTTTTGGTTGTTAATTAATACTATTTAGTAAGCACTCCAAGCACTGCAGGGAAGTCAAGAAACACAGTCTCAGCCCCAAGGACTTTCCCCACATAGCTATTGAACTTTGATATTCAGTGTTTGGTAGCAGATGGATGTAAAGAACAGCCTTCAGCTGTACAAGATTTTTATGCAAGTTAGTCTTAGATTTTCCAAGCAGCTAAGGCTAACTTTTGCCTTTGTATGATGATGGTATGATACATTTTTCCATAAAAAGCAATGACCTGCATAAGTCTGCAGGGTAGATAGCAAGGCTTGTAATAATGAGTGAGAGAGAAGGAAGGAAAAGGAACAAGGGTGGCAAAACCTTGCTGTTTGTGGCATGACAAAGAGGGAAAAGGGCAAAACCTGCACGTGGTAGCTACGTCTATCAGTGGATAAGCAAAGTTGTTTCACCAGGGTAATGCCAGAGAGCAGCTCTAAAAAGAATGGCTTTAATGTGTAACCAAATAGATTGTTTAAATGAGATGTGTATTGAGAAAAAAAACAACATTTTTCCAAAGTCTTTGATGTGTTGTTCAGTGCAAATTTTGGTGAAAATTTTGTCTATATAAAAGTATTATATGAGTGTCCTTTTGCAGTTTAGAAAAAAAATAGAGGTAAATGAGGTTGAGGTTCTAGAAAGAAGATATCTGCACATACACTGACCTAGTGCACAGAACTACTTAAGTGCAAATGAGCTCCAGAAGGCAACATTTCTTTATGCTGCACACAGATCGAGAATTGTAAATCAAAACTAATGGCAGGTTATAAGATCTGAGATCAGTATATTCTTTTCCTAACAACTGACAAATTGTAGTGGTTTAGGTGTTACCTGCCCCCCTCCACTTTGGAAATCACCCAGACTAGACTCAGCCAGCTCTGGAAATTTGAATGAAGCTTATATTTACAGCTTAGCAGAATATACAAGCAGATATTTACAGTATATACAGTTATAGACAGAAATAGACAAGGTAAAAGGTAATACAAAAACACAACAGCCCTCCCAGAAACCTGAGTCCCCAGGAGGGGCTCCTAACCACCCTTCCACCTTCCTCCCACCCCTCTACCTTACCCCAGACATTGCCTTGTGCCCCAAGGAAGAATGGAAAGTCGGCCAGGGGGGTTAGGAAGCAAGCGGACTAATCAGAGAGATGGAGGGTGAGGTTAGAGAGAAATGCAGCTCAAAGCCCAGGCAGTGCTCGAACGCCTTATCTATGTTTATACTCTTGTTCTTATACATCTCAGCAAGCCTATGAGTGAATTAGGCATCAACATTGTTTCCTTTTCACAGCCTGTGATCTAATCCTTCTCACCAAAACATACCAGCCAGCTTCAAACTAGCACAAACCTTAACATAATAAGGATAAAATAATAACACAATTGTTTGACTTCATTTTCATCTATGGTTCATTCCATTTGGTAACACCTTTCTAGCAAATAGAGGTATGTATGATATCTGTGTGAACTGAGACAAATGTATCACTTAAGTAACTCTGAATGTTTGGAAGCAGTCAACATTTGGCAAATAAAAGTGGCAAAAAATTGAAGGTGCTTTTAGAGTAGAATAGTTTCCTAAGAATGAAAATAATTTCATAATAATGAAGATAAAGATTATAATAAATAATAAATATATTAGATTTAGACTAAATATTTCTAGATAATAAAAGATTATTTTATTTTAGGTGTGGGGGGGAAGGTGTGGAGGGAGTAACTTTCTGGACTCTGAACAGCTAGAGAAAGAAAAGTATCACGGTGATGTTGGTAGGCTTCCCTTCTTTCAAATGAACAAAGCAGCATAAAAGATTGAATTAAAAATACTAGAAGTGAAATATCTCAGAATATTACTGTATTACTGACAGCTTTCTGCTATGGCCTGCCAATGTCAAAATGAATGACAGAGGTGTCATACCATAGAATCATAGAATCATAGAATGGTTTAGGTTGGAAGGGACCTCAAGGATCATCCAGCTCCAACCCCCTACCAGATTTTACAAATGAAAGAAGGATATATTAAAGAAGTGGCAGTTAGAAATGGTTAATTGAAAAAAATTATAGGTAAGAAGGAGCAAATTGATATAGCCTACAAATGTATGAAAAACAAGAAAATAAACATTGCAGCAATTTTAGTGGGTCTGCTATTCACTACCTGGAAATAATAAGCTTGGTTAGGACTGCTTTCCTCTGTTAGGTATCCTGGAATCTTTTTTTGGGAGGTGTAGACAGAGGTCATGGAAGTCAGAACTGAATAGAACAAAATGGAAAGGAATAGTAGTAGAGCAATCATCACTTTTAACTGCTGCAAAGTGTGCCCTGAATCTGTCAGCAGGATTTCTGTTTTTGTTTTTCAGAAGAAAAACGTATAGCAAAACAGATCAAATCTAACAGTTTTTGTCTGGGTCCCCATCATTCACTAGAGGAAATGACAAACTCATTTTATGTGATTTTTATGGCTATCCCTCCCCCCTTCCCCTCAATTCTGTTTTATTCATTAATTGTGATTCTCAGGTTTTGTTCCAAGGTTCTTAAACTGGATTATCACCTTTTCATTCCAATATTCTCTCCTAGTTGCCTATAGTTATCACTACCTTTTTATAGGGGTTGATTTCATAACCTTTTGATCTGCTTTAGTACTCACTACCCATACTTTGTAACATAACCATAATTATTTTTCCTTATGAAGAAATTCAGTTGTACTTTCAGGCTCCTGACTATTTTAAGTAGCCTAAACATTCACTAAATTCTATTTACCACCTGCATTATAAAGATTCAGTTAACCATAGCTAAACCCAAGCTATTTTAAAATTTCAACATTAGATATGTAAAGTTTTCTATAGGAGGACTGATTTGCACAGGGTTGCAAATAGAAATTTCCAAGAGGGGAAACATTGAGCTGAACAATTCCAGTTAAAGAAATCATTCTGAACTATTTTGATGTCCACCTGGCGACCGGTGACAAGTGGTGTTCCTCAGGGGTCAGTGCTGGGACCAGTGCTCTTTAACATCTTTGTCAGTGATATGGACAGAGGAATTGAGTGCACCCTCAGCAAGTTTGCAGATGACACCAAGCTGTGTGGCACAGCTGACTTGCTGGAGGGCAGGGATGCCATTCAGAGGGACCTGGACAGGCTGGAGAGGTGGGCCCAGGCCAACCTCATGACGTTTAACAAGGCCAAGTGTAAGGTCCTGCACCTGGGTCGGTGCAATCCCAGGCACAGATACAGGCTGGGTGATGAATGGCTGGAGAGCAGCCCTGAGGAGAAGGACCTGGGGGTCTGGGTCGACGAGAAGCTCAACATGAGCCGGCAGTGTGCACATGCAGCCCAGACAGCCAACCGAGTGCTGGGCTGCATCAAGAGAAGTGTGGCCAGCAGGGCAAGGGAGGTGATTCTCCCCCTTTACTCTGCTCTCGTCAGACCCCACCTGGAGTACTGTGTGCAGTTCTGGAGCCCCCAATACAAGAAGGACATGGAACTGCTGGAGCGGGTCCAAAGGAGAGCCACGAAGATGATCAGAGGGCTGGAGCACCTCTGCTATGAGGACAGGCTGAGAGAGTTGGGGCTCTTCAGCCTGGAGAGGAGAAGGCTTCGAGGAGACCTTATAGTGGCCTTCCAGTATTTGAAGGGAGCCTACAGGAAAGCTGGGGAGGGACTATTTACACGGTCTAGTAATGTTAGGACGAGGGGGAATGGGTATAAGCTGGAAGGGGGGAAATTTAGACTGGATGTTAGGAGGAAGTTCTTTACAGTGAGGGTGGTAGGGCACTGGAATGGGTTGCCCAGGGAGGTGGTGGATGCTTCCTCCCTGGAGGTGTTTAAGGTCAGGCTGGATGAGGCCTTGGGCGAGCTGCTCTAGTGGGAGGTGTCCCTGCCTGTGGCAGGGGGTTGGAGCTGGATGATCCTTGAGGTCCCTTCCAACCTAAACCATTCTATGATTCTATGAAAGTAAAATAAAAGGTATTGGGGGACCAGCAGCAAGACTGTGAAAAGCTTTTTAAGAAGTCCTGTCCTATTGTGGGTTCCAGTGGCTGACACATGACCATATGTTGTCAGCATGGCCTTCTTACTTGCCTCTTGGACAAACCATGATCTAGAAATTCAGTATAATTGAGAGGCAATGTGTTGTCACTAAAGTTGCTATTTCTCAGCAACCACAGTAGATATCTATTTTCTTTATTAATGTAAAGATGCTTTCAAATTCACAGAATCACAGAATTCCACCTTGAAAGGGATCCCAAAGATCACCTGCTCCAGCCGTTCTAGGTAACCGAATAGTTTAAATGAGATGGCCAATGGATGACCAAGTGCCCATCCTAGTACTGTAGTTGTCCATATTTCACTCTTCCATTGTGTTTTAGGCCTTAATTATGTCTTAGGCTAAACATTCCAAACATTTTGGAACCTTTTCTTTTCTCCTTGTCCTTCTTTCCTTTCCTCATGCTAGATGCCTGTCTTGGAATTTGGCTTCTTCAGTAAATCGAATGGATGTGGTCATTATACTACAGTTGTTCCTACGATCATAGAATCATAGAATGGTTTAGGTTGGAAGGGACCTCAAGGATCATCCAGCTCCAACCCCCTGCCATAGGCAGAGACACCTCCCACTAGAGCAGGTTGCTCAAGGCCTCATCCAGCCTGGCCTTAAACGCCTACAGAGAGGAAGTATCCACAGCCTCCCTGGGCAACCTGTTCCAGTGTCTCACCACCCTCACTGTAAAGAACTTCCCCTCAACATCCAGTCTAAATCTCCCCTCCTCCAGTTTAAACCCATTACCCCTCATCCTGGAATTACAAGACCTTGTAAATAGTCCCTCCCCAGCCTTCCTGTTTACTGTGAATTCCCAGTAGAGGAATTAATGACCAGAAACTTCTGGGTTTAACTGTTAATTATGAATGATGTTTAGGACTAAAATTTGATTTATAAGATTGCTGTTCACATTTCAATCTAATAGTCATGGTTAAGCCACATCATAGCTTGAACACTGAACTTTGTACTTAACATAGCACAACTAAATCCTCCCATCAGCACTTGCCAATCATAGTACAAGGTTCATGAAAAATACCATTGCAGATCATGGAAGATGGAGAAACATTTATCCAAGGAGGAACTATACCAGCAACTCCAAGAAACTGAGTTTTGATATATAATCATACCCAAAGGGAATAGATACCTTCACTGGTGCCTTATACTTTATGAATCCATGGCATTAACCATCAGGCAACAGGTGCACTATCTGTCATGTCTTATTGCTGAATTATTACATAGAATACCTGGTTGGAAAGGACCTCAAGGATCATCTAGCTGAGGTGAGGAGAAAGTTCTTCACTGAGAGAGTCATTGGACACTGGAATGGGCTGCCCAGGGAGGTGGTGGAGTCGCCGTCCCTGGAGCTGTTCAAGGCAAGGTTGGATGTGGCACTTGGTGCCATGGTCTAGCCTTGAGCTCTGTGGTAAAGGGTTGGACTTGATGATCTGTGAGGTCTCTTCCAACCTTGGTGATACTGTGATACTGAGAACATACCTTGGCAAAAGCAGAGCCTAGAGAAGACGTGCCAGCATCCTGCCCAGCTGAATCTTACAGGTGCCCGATGCTGTGGACTCCACCACTTCCCTGGGGAGAATATTCCAGTGGACGATTATTCTCATTCAAAAGTTTTTCTCTTGTGTTCAGTTGGAATCTCCCCAGGAGTAGTTTGTACTCACTACCCTTCTCTTTTCCACATAGCTCCTTGTAAAAGGAGATCTCCATTTTCTTTGTAGTCACTCTCTAAATTCTCAGATGTGGCAATAAGGTCTCCACTAAACCATTTTTTCTCAAGAATGAGCAAACCCAGCTCCCTCAGCCTTTCCTCATATGGCAGCTTCCCAGGCCTTTCATCATCTTCATGGCTCTTTGGATTGCCTCCAGCCTGTCTACAACTTTTTGCATAGCGGAGAACAAAACTGAGTAGAACAGGATAACAACTTCTTTATATCAGCTTGTGGTGCCTTTGGTGATACAACCCAGCATCCTGCTGACTTTCTTTTCTGCAGCAGTACATTATTCACTTGCATTGACTTCCTGGATTATATTTTCCTAGATTTGAGACTACATTTTATTTTTGTTGAACTTGCAACAGGTTAAAGCTCTGTGAAACAGTGCCTGTTTCACTCCAACACAGAAGTGAGGGAAAAGTAACACACAAAACCTCCAGGTTGAAATAAAGACTTGGGGCAAGAGTTTGTTATAAACAAGGTAACCTAATGCACAATTACCTTAGCCTATCTGCAGGAAAAGCACAGCAGAAAGCAGCAGCAAGCAGCAAGCCCCAAACCAGTGAGTTAAACCACTACATCCTTTCCCCTCATGCCACCATCTCTGCAGAAAAGAGCCAACACCCAAATCATAGAATCATAGAATGGTTTAGGTTGGAAGGGACCTCAAGGATCATCCAGCTCCAACCCCCTGCCATAGGCAGGGACACCTCCCACTAGAGCAGGCTGCTCAAGGACTCATCCAGCCTGGCCTTAAACGCCTCCAGGGAGGAAGCATCCACAACCTCCCTGGGCAACCTGTGCCAGTGTCTCACCACCCTCACTGTAAAGAACTTCCTCCTAACATCCAGTCTAAATCTC
>WAAF01011380.1:164262-220229 GCA_013400475.1 Tricholaema leucomelas
GGTTCACTCTGACCACGTAGTCTACACTATGTGAACCTTTGAGTAGTGAAGATATGAATCTCAAACATAAGATTTACTGGCATGAATTAGGGTATCAGAAGTCAGGGGGTCACTGTAGCAAAATATTGGAAAACCAGAATGGTCTACACTAAGGTTTTGCCATCAATGTCAAGAGCTGTGTTCAATCCACTCAACTATGGTTTGCTGCACGGTTGTAGGCAACCTATTTAGTCTCTTCTGGTCTCAGTTATTTGCCTATTAAATGGGAGGGATGTCAGTTCTGTCTTCTGTTTAGTCTGTTGATATAGAAGAAAATGTCTTTTCCAACGCACATGGTACCCAGCACAATGAAGTCCTAATCTCTTTTCTAGACATGCTATAATACGAATAAGATAAGATTACTTTGCTGTGTTGCTATGAGATTTAAAACCCATATATCTGTACCAGTCATTTATTTCAAACAGTTTGAGACACTTCAGGGGCTGGCAGTCGCATACCAGCAATCAAATATAGCAAAACCCACACTTTATCACCAGAAACCCCGTGTCTTACTCAGGTTTAACAAGTAACTTCATGAATTAAAGCAAGAGCTTAGGTAGGCCAGCAGCTATAAACATCTGTTTAAACATGTTAGGGATTATTAGGGCAGTACCTCAGCCTTGTTAAACTGAAGTGTGAGCCAGGTTTGCAGTCCAAAGCAAGCATAAGAACTGTGATGTAGCCAAAGGAAGGGAAAAACCTTGCTCTTTTGGAGTGAAGATTAGTTGGACATACACAGTAAGTACACACAAGCCTTTAAACTTCCATTCAAATCTAGTCCATCCATAAAACCACAGCTGTTCAAGCTAACAAAGCATTATAAGTCTAGACCTGCAAATGAGCACATGAATGGTATTAGAAATTAAAACCTGCAGTAAAAGTTTCAGGGCACAATCTGTCACATCTGTACACAGTCAGAACCCATTGAAAATGATGCAAAGTTCAGTCAGACTTTGGTGTTCATTACAAACGCACTCCAAAATTCTATGCCTGAACAACAGTCTTGAATTTTCCAACTTCCAATACGGTGCTGTGGGGTCAGGGAAACTGAGAGATAGTCAGTGAGAATGATTAGTTCTGTCAGGCAGAGAAATACCTGTAAGCATTCAGTCTTTTTTTTGTCTAAAAAGATGAGGACAAAATAATCTTCCTCCTGGTTCTTCTCCAAGTACAGTTCTGTGTCTTAATGATAACCAAAAATACTTTTGCAAAAACCTCTACTTCATCCAAACAAAAAAATCTCATGCTATCCTTCTGAAAGTGGTAGGTTCCCTTCCTTTAAATCTTGCTCTGCATGGCCTCCTTGATTTCATGACCCCATAATTCCATGAACCAGGAAATGTGTCCTTCAGGATTTGCTGCTGTGTATATGACATGCAGATTATCTTCTCACTCTTTCATCTTCACACCTGTCTCACAGAACCAAAGAATGTTAGAGGTTGGAAGGAACCTCCAGAGATCAAGTCCACCTCCCCTGCCACAAGGTAAGATCTCCTAGGGTAGTTCACACAGGAACACATCCAGGCAGGTTTTGAAAGTCTCCTGGGAAGGAGACTCCACAACCTCTCTGGGCAGCCTGTTCCAGGGCTCTGTCACTTTCACTGTAAAAAAGTTTCTCCTCATGTTGAGGTGAAATCTTCTCTGTTCCAGTTTGTAGCCATTGCTCCTTGTCCTATTACTGAGCACTACTGAAAAGAGATATGCCCCATCCACTTGACATCTACTCCTCAGATATTGATAGACATCGACCAGATCCCCTCCCAGTCTTCTCTTGACTAAACAGCCCCAGGTCTCCCAGCATCTCCACAGGGGTGATGCTGCACCCAAACTAAAGCTATTCTGACACGATCTTATGGTTGTTTGGATTTCAGTTAATATGTAAGATAGCTAAAAACCAGGTTCTTAGAATTTGCATCATGTTATTCCTTTTATTTTCAGTCACTGTGAACAAAGCTAACCTTTGTCTGTGTTTTATGAGGTAATCATTTTATTGGCAGTTGTCTGTGATCCACACATCTAGAAGACAGCCAAATCTTGCATATTTTTTCATAACTAATTGAGATTTCATCTTCTATCCCTTCACACAACTGGAACATAGTTAAATTACTTAATTGGGTCACTATTCCTTTCAGTTCTCTCTTGTTTATGTCTGCTCAATGTGCTGTTAAATGTTACTTATTCTCATTTTGTTCACGTGGCTCAATTATTTAAATCCATCTAATTTGTTTGGGGTTTTGTTTTGTTTTGTTTCCTTTTCATTTTTCCCTCATACCACATGCAAACCACTCCCATAACTTTCATGTTCCACCACTGATCAATCCTCATGTAATTTCAATTCCAAATGAGACCACAACATTAATTTCTATGAAAAGGCAGCCTGTAAATTACAGCCTGATATTGCCCATAAATAAATATACATAATGCTCTTTTTTAGTAGGTTATATTCTAGAACCATGTTGTAGGGTATTTGGGTGCTTTGTTGCACTATAAACAGGGTGGGTAGAATGATAAAGGGCCACGAGGCTGGTGAGAGCTCTGGCAAACATGACCTATGAGGAGCAGCTGAAGGAACTGGGGTTGTTTAGTCTGGAGAAGAGGAGGCTGAGAGGGGCCCTTATTGCCCTCTACAACTACCTAAAAGGAGGTTGTAGTGAGGCTGGAGCTGATCTCTTCACCCAAATTACTGATGATAGGACAAGAGGATTTGGCCTCAAGTCACATCAGGGGAGGTTTAGGTTGGATGTTGGAAGGAAGTTCTTTCCTGAGCGGGTGGTCAGGCACTGGAACAGGCTGCCCAGGGAGGTGATGGAGTCACCATGCCTGGAGGTGTTTAAAAGGAGAGTGGATGTGGCACTCGAGGCTATGGTCTAGTGATGAAGGATGCTGGGATGAAGGCTGGACTGGATGGTTTTGCTGGTTCTTTCCAACCATAGTGATTCATAGTGCTTCGATGTTGTGCTGAGGGATTTGGTTTAGTCAAGGACTTGTCAGTGTGAAACTAATGATTGGAGGTCTAATGATTGAAGGTCTTTTCCAGTCTAAGAAATTCTGTGAGTCTGTGATTTTGTAATGTGTAGAATAGATGAGACAATTAAAAAAATAGGGGTTATTGGAATACCTTGCAGTGAAAAACTGTCTGAATTGCAGAAATAGAAGGGAAACGGTATGGACAAGTAATTCACAGTTCCAGTCTGTGTGTATATTGTGATGGTGGAGCACAACCACCAGATACTTCAAAATGCTAGAAATCTGCCATTCCTATCCTGAAGTGCCAGGGGGAAGAAAAAAGACAAATCACTGTCATAGAAATATGCTTAAGCAGTTTGCCAAGAAGCAAGTTTTGCTTCTTAAATCATTCTTCAATGATTCAACGTATCCTCTGGTTTGAGAGAATGACTTCTTTTCTTATTCCAGTGTCAAGTTATCTTTTCCATTTCATAAATATATCTTCCCCCCCCCACCTTTTTTTTTTTAAATTAGAGGACTCCCTCCCCCCCCTTCTTTAAAAAATAAACCCAGCACATTATGGATGGACTCAATGATTTTATAAATAACAATGAACTACCCACTATCAGTGGATGTGATGGTTTGGGTGTTCCCTGCCTCCCCACACTTTGGAAATCACCCAGACTAGACTCAGCCGGCTCTGGAAATTTGAATGAAACTTATATTTACAGCTTAGCTCAATATACAGGCAGATATTTACAGTATATACAGTGATAGACAGAAATATACAAGGTAAAAGGTAATACAGAAACACAACAGCCCTCCCAGAAACCTGAGTCCCCAGGAGGGGCTGCCAAACACCCCTTCACCTTCCGCCTGCCCCTCTCAACCTTACCCCAGTCCCAAGGAAGAATGGAGGCTTGGCCAGGGGGTTAGGAAGCCAAGTGGATTAATTAAAGAATTGGCAGAGAGGCTAGAGAGAGAGGGAATGCAGCTCGGAGCTCCCCAGCAGAAGAAGTGCATTATCTATGTTTTGATTTTTGTTTTTATACATCTCAGAAAGCCTGTGAGTGAGGTAGACATCAGTCTTGTTTTCCTTTCACAGCCTGTCATCTAGTTCTTCTCACCAAAACATTCTAGCTAGGCTCAAACCAGCACAGTGGATGATTACCTTCTCTAATCTTTGAGATTAAAATTAAACCAGGAAACTTCAGCACACAGGTAAGCAGACAGTTAGCTTCAGAAGTCAGGTACTAAAATACCGCATTGAATCTTATGAACTGGTAAAGAGGTTATTCTAATGCAACCTTCAGAACACCAGAAATGTCATTACTCTCTTCCTAGTATTAGAATTGGATGAGAAAATGCAGAAATCATAGAATCAACCAGGTTGGAAGAGACCTCCAAGATCATCCAGTCCAACCTAGCTCCCAGCCCTGTCCAGTCAACTAGACCATGGCACTAAGTGCCTCAGCCAGTCTTTGCTTGAACACCTCCAGAGATGGCAACTCCACTACCTCCCTGGGCAGCCCATTCCAACGGCAAATCACTCTCTCTGGGAAGAACTTCCTCCTAATACCAAGCCTATACCTTCCCCAGCACAACTTGAGATTGTGTCCCCTTGTTCTGTTGCTGGTTGCCTGAGAGAAGAGACCAACCCCCACCTGCTTACAACCTCCTTTCAGGTAGCTGTAGACAGCAATGACATCACCTCTGAGCCTCCTCTTCTCAAATGAATATCTGAGTTGTATTTCATCACCAGAAAAGTGAAGCATTGGCATTTCCTGAATTTAGAGTGGGATGCTGAGAGCCTTTCTCTGCCTGAACGATGAAATTTGTTTGATCTGTGCCCAGAAATTCAAGATAAAAGATGAGCTTGGCTCACTTAGGAAAAGCAAAGTAAAAAAAGTGTAGTTTAACATAATTCAAAGTAGGTATTAAAGGCAAACAGGAAAATAACAAAACCAGTGCTGCTTAGAATGATGTATTTGACAATTCCAAATATGACAGATTGAGTTAATGTGTTTGGTTTTGGTTTTGGTTTTTTTTTCACCCCTAGCACTTAATTCACTTCTTGCTTTGTTTTGAAATTTAATAATCTAAGCATGTTTAAAAATTTAATGACAGATTCTTATTTTTTACAGTCAAATTTAAATTCAGGCAAGCAATGACAGGCGCTGTAGTGCAAAAATAACACACCTCATTTCAACACCTAAAGTCAATGTAATGTCTAATGCAGAAATTATAAGGTGTGTGGTAGAAGAATTCTTTGATATTGCTTCTGGTCATAGCGATAGAAAACTTTGTAGAATTGCTAAAGTATCAAAGTGAAAAAGCCCACAACTGATGCTAAATTTTAGCAGAAAACCACAAAGCTTTTCAGTATTACCCAGCAATTTAAGGAAAGTGTTAAATCCTACCAGTCCTATTCATTGCTAAAAGGGGCAAATCCTGCCTTCTAACAGCCCTACGTGCATGCTTGGACATCACCTAGAATATCCAAACAATTGTTTCTGTGCTCTTAGAATCATAGAATCATAGAATCATAGAATGGTTTAGGTTGGAAGGGACCTCAAGGATCATCCAGCTCCAACCCCCTGCCATAGGCAGGGACACCTCCCACTAGAGCAGGCTGCTCAAGGCCTCATCCAGCCTGGCCTTAAACGCCTCCAGGGAGGAAGCATCCACAACCTCCCTGGGCAACCTGTGCCAGTGTCTTACCACCCTCACTGTAAAGAACTTCCTCCTAACATCCAGTCTAAATCTCCCCTCTTCCAGCTTAAACCCATTCCCCCTCGTCCTGACATTACCAGACCTTGTCAATAGTCCCTCCCCAGCCTTCCTGTAGGCTCCCTTCAGATACTGGAAAGCCACTCTAAGGTCTCCTCGAAGCCTTCTCTTCTCCAGGCTGAAGAGCCCCAACTCTCTCAGCCTGTCCTCATAGCAGAGCTGCTGCAGCCCTCTGATCATCTTCGTGGCTCTCCTCTGGACCCGCTCCAGCAGTTCCATGTCCTTCTTGTGTTGGGGGCTCCAGAACTGCACACAGTACTCCAGGTGGGGTCTGAGGAGAGCAGAGTAAAGGGGGAGAATCCCCTCCCTTGCCCTGCTGCCCACACTGCTCTTGATGCAGCCCAGCACAGGGTTGCTGTCTGGGCTGCATGTGCACACTGCCGGCTCATGTTGAGCTTCTCGTCGACCCAGACCCCCAGGTCCTTTTCCTCAGGGCTGCTCTCAGCCATTCACCACCCAGCCTGTATCTGTGCCTGGGATTGCACCGACCCAGGTGCAGGACCTTACACTTGGCCTTGTTAAATGTCATGAGGTTGGCCTGGGCCCACCTCTCCAGCCTGTCCAGGTCCCTCTGGATGGCATCCCTGCCCTCCAGCAAGTCAGCTGTGCCACACAGCTTGGTGTCATCTGCAGACTTGCTGAGGGTGCACTCCATCCTTCCTCAAAACTCTCCTTTATTGTGGTACCTACAAGAACTTTTGCCAGTTATGACTCTCCCAATAGTGACAGCACAAAATCACAGAACCACAGAATGTTAGAGGTTGGAAGGGAGCTCCAGAGATCACTGAGTCCAACCCCTCCTGCCAAAGCAGGATCACTCGGAGTAGTTCACACAGGAACACACCCAGGCGGCTTTGGAAATTCTCTGGGGAAGGAGACTCCATAACCTCTCTGGGCAGCCTGTTCCAGTGCTCTGTCATCCTTGCTGTAAAGAAGTTTCTCCTCATGTTGAGATGAAACCTTCTATGTTCCAGTTTGTATCCATTGTTCCTTGTTTTATTCCTGTGTTCAACCAAAAAAAGTTTTGTCCCCTCCACTTGACACCCACCCCTCAGATATTTGTACACGTTGATGAGATCTCCTCTCAGTCTTCTCTTCTCCAGCCTAAACAGCCCCAGGTCTCTCACTCTCTCCTCCTAGGGGAGATGCTCAAGTCAATAACCCATACTTTTCCTTCCAATCATCTGTATTCTCCTCTCAGAGTTTTCTTTTTTTGATTTTACAGCAAGGACCATTTCTGTTTTGTGCAGTCCCTTGAACAGTGGTCCACAACAAGGATTTGTAGTTGCTATGGTAACATAACAGCTATGGAAGAATACTGTAGACTAAAAAGCATGATTCAAAAGCATGTCATAGGTTTCCTTTCTTAGGGAGCACTACTCTGGTTTTTGCTTCTAGTAGCCACTGATCTGCTGATGTAGTGATCATGAATTCTTTCTTGGATGTCAAACATGATGGCACAGGTTGGTGCAGACTGGGTGAATCGAGAGTGAACTCACAAGAAATAAGGCCAGCAGGACTTTCCTGGAAGCATATTCCATGGTGTTGAAATGGCCATCAGTGGCTGAGTGAAATGGAGCAGTAGGTTGCTAAAGGGATCCTGACATTCTTAATTCTCAATAATACAGAGAAAAAGAGAAACTGTGTGGAAGAAACCAGAGCTATGGTGAAGCATCTGGTGCTGAACCTGTTGAAATGGCCATCAATGGCTGAGTGAAAGGCAGAGATAGCTGCATTTGGTCAGCAGTAGCTCCTTTAGATCCTGAACTGAAAAGTCTCCACAGCTTCTCCTTCTCTAGACACTTTCAAACTCCACCTGGATGTATTGCTGCATGGACTACCCTAGGTGATCCTGCTTTTGGCAAGGGGGTTGGACTTGACAGTCTCTGGAGGTCCCTCCCAACATCTAACATTCTGTGATTCTGCGAAATGGCCATCAGAGGCTGCTAAAGGAATCCTGAGATTCTTAATTCTCAATAACAGGGAGAAAAAGAGAGACTTTGTGGAAGAAGCCAGAGCTATGGCAAAGCAAGAAAGAAATACAAGTAGGAAATTCCTTTTTGTATCAAGAAATGCACATTTGCTTTTATCATACACAGGAGTTATTTCCCTCTGTCCCGCTGCAGATTGCTTCCTTATTTCCCACTTTGCTGCAGCCTGTTTAGGAAGTCATCTTCAGTGCCTGCAAACGAGTTTCATGTGTTGTTGCCTAGCTTCACAATTCGTGCCCTAGTATAGTTAAACTAAGTATATTTTCACTGTCAAACTCAGAACAGAGGCAGATTACTGACATATATTCCCATATGCTATGGTGCTGGGAGGAAGACTCTTCACAGAGAAGACTTTAAAATGAACATAACGAGGAAGATGCAGAGGAAAATATGGTGCATATTTACACTGCATCTCAAACAACAAAAGAGAAATGATAACCAAAGAGAAAGCACGTTCACAATATGTCACCCTAAAGAATAGCTTTAGGTTGAAATGTTAAAAGAATTCTCAGTAACAGAAGACAAAGCCAAGACAAAGCAGAGTCCAAATTTGTCGAACCTCAACAGCTGAGAGTGGTGTACTCAAAACAATTCTGAACTATTCCAGTGTCTTCCAAACCTGTGGGCTGCTTTTGGTTTTATCTTTTTCCTAACCTTTCCCTTTTTTATCTCTCCTCCCTCTTCCAAATTTCTCATGTTGTCTAGGTTGTCTATATGATGTGTTCAAGAAAAGACTGGATGAGGCACTTAGTGACATGGCCTAGTTGACTGGATAGGGCTGGGTGATAGATTGAACTGGATGATCTTGGAGGTCTCTTCCAACCTAGTCGATGTTGTGATTCTATGATTCTATGCTCATGGTTCTGAAGGGGTCAGGGATAGTCAGAGGATAAGGGAAAATGTTATTATGCCTTTTCTTCATGTATTTACCTTAAGATAAAAAATGAAAGTTACTTTGCTGTCTACAGAAAGCTTGGGATTTAATCAATCATTTGGATAAATAAATGCACCCTCCTAGGTATGAAAGATTCTATTGCATTTTGCTGTCCACAGAAAGCTTGGGATTTAATCAAT
The DNA here is from genome assembly GCA_013400475.1 of Tricholaema leucomelas. Taxonomy (NCBI): domain Eukaryota; kingdom Metazoa; phylum Chordata; class Aves; order Piciformes; family Lybiidae; genus Tricholaema lacrymosa; species Tricholaema leucomelas. Next base: position 173,103 of record WAAF01011380.1, read on the forward strand.
CATTAGGATAAATAAATGCACCCTCCTAGGTATGAAAGATTCTATTGCATTTTGCTGTCTACAGAAAGCTTGGGATTTAATCAATCATTTGGATAAATAAATGCACCCTCCTAGTTATGAAAGATTCTATTGCTTTGCTTTAAAATAGTAATTTAAAAGTTGCTTTATAGCTAACTTTTTTCACATTATAGTACCTACAAACTGAAGTTTTGCTCTCATTGTGCTGAACAGTTTATGAATGTACTAATGGATTGGACTACCCAGAGCTTGGAGTCTTCCTGTTGATTGCAACACATAGAGAATTTCACCTGTGATGAAAAACATTCCCTGCCCAAACAATCCTTACACTCTTAACGAGCAAGACAGATTCACAGGGGGAGGAGAGGCAGGCAAAGTGGCTCATTGTTATGAAGCAGATCAACTACAGAACAGAGGACGGGTCCTTCTGTCTCCTGTCACAGTGCAGTGCCCTGGGCATGCTGCCTCGACACATAATTAACTACTAAATCTTTCCAGCGCCCTTTGAGAAACCAGGCAAATTAGCCTGCATTAAATACTGTGCTGATTCCACTGCAGCTTGCTTAAACATGGCCTCAGTATCTCTGTGCTGTATTCCAGCCTGCCTGTGTTTTTACTTCAGGGAATATGCAGAGAGTTGCCTCTGTTTTAAAAAAACATTGTTTCCTGGAAGAAAGGCTTCATTTGGACCCAGGGTGGTATAATGTTCTCTTCACAAAGAAGGGACTAGGAGAAGAAAACTAGCTAGCTAACTTGTGATGGAGAGTGTGGACAGTGTCACAGAATCATAGAATCAAACAGGTTGCAAAAGGCCTCCAAGATCATCCAGTCCAACCTAGCACCCAGCCATATCCAATCAACTAGATCATGGCACTAAGTGCCTCATCCACTCTTTGCTTGAATGACACCACCACCTCCCTGGGCAGCCCATTCCAATGCAAATCACTCTCTGGGAAGAACTTCCTCCTAACATCCAGCCTAGACCTCCCCCAGCACAACTTGAGACTGTGTCCCCTTGTTCTGTTGCTGGTTGCCTGGCAGAAGAGACCAACCCCAACCTGGCTACAGCCTCCCTTCAGGTAGTTGTAGACATCAATGAGGTCACTCCTGAGCCTCCTCTTCTCCAGGCTGTGCAACCCCAGCTCCCTCAGCCTCTCCTCATAGGGTTTGTGTTCCAGGCCCCTCACCAGCTTCACTGCATTTCTCTGGACACATTCCAGCACCTCAACATCTCTCTTGAATTGAGGAGCCCAGAACTGGACACAGTACTCAAGGTGTGGCCTGCCCAGTGTTGAGTACAGGGAAAGAATAGCCTCCTTTGTCCTGCTGACCACACTGTTCCTGATCCAGGCCAGGATGCCACTGGCTCTCCTGGCCACCCGATCACATTCTGTGCTTCTGTGTGATTCTGTGATTCAGTGTCTTGTGTACTGCCTACCTCCTGCATAAATCCTCAAAAAAACAATAAGCTGAAATATCAGATACAATTACACCTTAAAAATGAGCTTTCATGCAAGACTTAATACCCATATTTTGTGCCTGCTGATGTACTGCGCTGGAAATCCGCAGGCTATTTTATCTGTGGGCTTGGTCTAGGGGAACAGTATAGGCAGGTTACTTCTTTTCTTGTTCTTTTTGTGTTTAAGGTGTTACTGGTAGTGCTACAATTTGCTTCACGTTTCTTAACTATTCTACATGCCTGAATAATAAAAACCAACCCACCCCAAAATGTCTTTGATTTAACAATGACATATTAGAAACTGAAGCATGTGAAACACACTGGTGTTTTGCAACAATAATCCTCCTGAAAGTTAACTCCTCTGTGCTTCTGCTGTCGTCAGTGCTAGGAAATTACACTTTCTTCTTTGCCTAGGCAAATTCTACAGCGAGGTTTCCTTTTCTTTCTTCTGTGCATTTTGCACTCATTTTCATTTATCTGTCATCAGAGCATTAAAAAATCATAAAAAAGCTTGGGGTTGTAAAAAATTCTGACAGCACTTTGCCAGCTTGCTTTATTTTGTTCTTGTTCAATTCACAACCAGTGTTTGGAAACATCAAAGGCTGCAGAAAAAGGGGACTATTTTTTTTAGCTTTACATTGGCTATCAACTAGGCCTAGTAAATAATCCTGTAACTTTTCTTTAGCCTGTTTCTAACAACTGTTTGAGAGCAGCCTCCTTCTCCCACTGCAATCCCAAAAGATGTGTCAAGTTCCTTCCCAGTTTTTGCAAAGAACAACGAATGAGTTAGTTATTATCTCTAAGGTTCCCTCCCAGTTGTACAGACTTGGAAGGCTCCTCCCAGGCAATTGTTCAAGCACTGCAGCATTTAGTGATGTTTGTGTAATGATTGGGCTCCACATAGAATCTCCTGACTGCAGAGGTGGTTGGACTGGATGACTTTCAGAGGTCACTTCCAAGACAGACCATTCCATGGTTCAGCAAATTAATTCTCCAGGTTCACATAATCATAGAATCAGTCAGGGTTGGAAGGGACCACAAGGATCATCTAGTTCCCAACCCCCTGTCATGGCCAGGGACACCCTACCCTAGTTCAGGATGGCCACAGCCTCATCCAACCTGGCCTTAAACACCTCCAGGGATGGGGCCTCAACCACCTCCCTGGGCAACCCATTCCAGGCTCTCACCACTCTCATGCTGCGGAACTTCCCCTCATGTTCAGTCTGAACCTACCCATCTCAAGCTTCGCTCCATTCCCCCTGGTCCTGTCACTACCTGATAGCCTAAAGAGTCCCTCCCCAGCTTTTTTGTACTCAGCAGTTGTCAGGCTACACCTTGAGTCCTGTGTCCAGTTCTGGGCTCCGCAATTCAAGAGAGATGTTGAGATACTGGAACAGGTCCAGAGAAGGTGACAAAGCTGGTGAGGGTCTTGGAGCAGAGCCCTGTGAGGAGAGGCTGAGGGAGCTGGGGGTGTTTAGCCTGGAGAAGAGGAGGCTCAGGGGTGACCTCATTGATGTCTACAACTACCTGAAGGGAGGTTGTAGCCAGGTGGGGGTTGGTCTCTTTTGCCAGGCAACCAGCAACAGAACAAGGGGACACAGTCTCAAGTTTTGCTAGGGGAGGTCTAGGCTGGATGTTAGGAGGAAGTTCTTCTCTCAAGTTGTGCCAGAGGAGGTCTAGGCTGGATGTTAGGAGGAAGTTCTTCACAGAGAGAGTGATTGGCATTGGAATGGGCTGCCCAGGGAGGTGGTGGAGTTGCTGTCCCTGGAGGTGTTGAAGCAAAGACTGGATGAGGCACTTAGTGCCATGGTCTGGTTGATTGGACAGGGCTGGGAGCTAGGTTGGCCCGGATGATCTTGGAGGTCTCTTCCAACCTGGTTGATTCTGTGATGCTATGACATGAAGCTTACTTGTGTCTCTCCTGCTATTTCATATGGATTACCAGATGCAGCAAGACCTCTTTTGTGTTGGTAATCAATTGTTATTCTTGCTGGAAAAATTTACAGAAAGGAAATGAGTCCCTAAAAGTTCTGTCTTGGTGTGTGTAATTCTTTACTGCTAGCAAGAGCAGAATGCAACAAGGAGTTCCATGACTGAGAGAAGCAACCCAGCATGGTCTTGGGTGCATTATCAGAGCTCCCTTTTAGCACCTGGATGAGTTGCTTTTTGGGATGCTATTCTGTAGCCCCATAAGTCTTTCTAATTTGATGTTATTTGATGTGAATTGTGTGTGAGTAATGTTAATTATGCAATAGGTTTTGAAGAATATGTTTTGGTTGTACAGCAGAAATGTCAATCCCATTAACAATCATTATTACCTGTCAGGAAGCAGAAGCAGCTTTGAATGAATGCTATTTTTTCCCTGATATCTGTGCAGATGCATACCAATGATTCACACATGTTTTGTTTATTTGTATCCCCCATCACTAAAACTACCCTTTTCTTTCTCCAAGTTTTCTCTGCTTGGACTGAGTCCAGAAAATAGACAAGGCTCTAACTTCAGGCCTCCTGTGAGTCAGCTTGCATTGAAATTGTTTTTGAAACAAAAGTCTTGGTTTTCAGAAAGTGGCTCATCTGCTGAAGTGTTTCCAAACCTTGCTCCCAGTGGTCTCTGCAATTTATTAAGGCTGTGGGCAAGGGTTCAGGAAGACCTGAGGGTTTGGAGGCAGCACTCCAAAAAGAAGAAACTTGTTTTGTTTTGCTTTGTTATATAATCAGTTAAGGTAGCTGATTAATAACTGACCATAGAGCCTCTCATTTGTAATGTTCTTTAGGATCCTACTCTTAACTCAGTGAATTTTTTATGAGCTTCTCTGAATTCTGGCATGTGTTCTGAGGAGAGGCTTGTTTTTACTGACTTGCTGGAGGGCAGGGATGCCATCCAGAGGGACCTGGACAGGCTGGAGAGGTGGGCCCAGGCCAACCTCATGACGTTTAACAAGGCCAAGTGTAAGGTCCTGCACCTGGGTCAGTGCAATCCCAGGCACAGATACAGGCTGGGTGGTGAATGGCTGAGAGCAGCCCTGAGGAGAAGGACCTGGGGGTCTGGGTCGACGAAAAGCTCAACATGAGCCTGCAGTGTGCACATGCAGCCCAGACAGCAACCCTGTGCTGGTCTGCATCAAGAGAAGTGTGGCCAGCAGGGCAAGGGAGGTGATTNTGACTGGGTGTTGGGAGCAAGTTCTTTACAGTGAGGGTGGTGAGACACTGGCACAGGTTGCCCAGGGAGGTTGTGGATGCTTCCTCCCTGGAGGTGTTTAAAGCCAGGCTGGATGAGGCCTTGAGCAGCCTGCTCTAGTGGGAGGTGTCCCTGCCTATGGCAGGGTGTTGGAGCTGGATGATCCTTGAGGTCTCTTCCAACCTAAACCATTCTATGATTCTATGATTCTATGACTTTAAGATGACTGGTAGAGGGTTCAAACAGATGGCTAAACTAAACTGGCACAGTCTTTCTGCATTCCCCTGGCTTTTTTTTCTCCCACTGAGGACAAAAAGCGATGGTACTTTGATAAAATAATACTCATGCAATGACGTTAGTGGCTCCTATCATAATCTGCTTCAATGGGAATGAATCTTCCTTGAAAACAGATCACAGGGAATTGCTTGAAATATTCCACCTGTATTAGCATTGTAAACTGTTATTATCACACTCTCTGAATACACAGCCCCAAATGTATCCTCTTATTGCCTTACACCACATTTTGTTGGGTTGTTGTCAGTCTGTAGTCAAAAAGCAGATGAACGTCCTGGGATTTTTCCAAGAGCAAAGTTCCAGCCCATACCAGAAGACTTTGTTGTTCTTGAGGTTTATCATCTTCCATTCAACATTGCTGAGGTTTAATCCCTTTTTTTATTAACCATGTGTATGATTGCAACACAACAAAAAGGTACAATCTTCTTGCAGGGAATTGATGCAGGAAGGATGTTTGCAAGAAAAGGAAATCCAGAAGAGCTTTAGAGGGAACAAACAATATTTTCTGTACCCTACAGTTCTACAAAAGGATGTTATTGTATTAAAGACTTTGTACACTCTTATTTTCACCAAGGATAAGAACCTATTTAGGATTATCATACAATCAGTCAGGGTTGGAAGGGCCCACAAGGATTATCTAGTTCCGACCCCCCTGCCACGGGCAGAGACACCCTACCCTAGATCAGGCTGGCCAGAACCTCATCCAGCCTGGCCTTAAACACTGCCTCCCTGGGCAGCCCATTTTAGGCTCTCACCACTCTCATGGTGAGATTTTTTTCAGTCCAAAATCATGTCCTCCTTTCATTTCTAGTTTTGCAGAAGGCTAGAAAATGAGGATGGTTCCTCCACACTCTCAATGTTGCTATTGAATTAACTGCACGTTTGCAAAATGTATTACTGGTGAGCTGGGTGTCTTCTGTGTATTTGGCAAGTAAGAAACTCTACCTGCTCATCATCAAATATGATGAGGGTGGTGAAACACTGGAAGTTTGCCCAGGGAGGTTGTGGATGCTCCCTCCCTGGAAGTGTTCAAGGCCAGGCTGGATGAGGCCTTGAGTAATCTCCTCTAGTGGGAGGTGTCTTTGCCTATGGTGGGGGAGTTGGAGCTGGATGATCTTTGAGGTCCCTTCCAACCTAAACCATTCTATGATTCTACCTGTGTCTCCCTACATACTGCCTCTGCCTGTTTTCATTAGGAATGAAGAAGCAGGCAGATGTTCATAATGCAGTCCAGTCACAGAAATGAGTGCTATGGAAATGAACAGGTACAGCAAAGATTAAAACAGCAGTAATGCTAATTTCAAGTCATGTTTTCATGTGAAAAAAAAACAATTGAACACTTGCAATTGTTTTCCTCTGAATTTATGACTACTTGTTCTCACTTGGGTGAAATACTGACAATTGTAAAGCTCTCTCCTGGGCAAATTAATGCTCCTTGTTTGATTTCTTTGCAATTCTGTTGTTTGTTTAATTAAGGATTGGTCTGTATATTTAAAGTGGTATTTTAGTATAGAATCATAGAATCATAGAATGGTTTAGGTTGGAAGGGACCTCAAGGATCATCCAGCTCCAACCCCCTGCCACAGGCAGGGACACCTCCCACTAGAGCAGGCTGCTCAAGGCCTCATCCAGCCTGGCCTTAAACACCTCCAGGGAGGAAGCATCCACAACCTCCCTGGGCAACCTGTTCCAGTGCCTTACCACCCTCACTGTAAAGAACTTCCTCCTAACATCCAGTCTAAATCTCCCCTCTTCCAGCTTAAACCCATTCCCCCTCGTCCTGACATTACTAGACCTTGTCAATAGTCCCTCCCCAGCCTTCCTGTAGGCTCCCTTCAGATACTGGAAAGCCACTCTAAGGTCTCCTCGAAGCCTTCTCTTCTCCAGGCTGAAGAGCCCCAACTCTCTCAGCCTGTCCTCATAGCAGAGCTGCTGCAGCCCTCTGATCATCTTCGTGGCTCTCCTCTGGACCCGCTCCAGCAGTTCCATGTCCTTCTTGTGTTGGGGGCTCCAGAACTGCACACAGTACTCCAGGTGGGGTCTGACGAGAGCAGAGTAAAGTAATTGAATAACAGTTTCTAGTAACCTAACTTTTGGGGGATATTTAATTGTCAGCCTTTAGGAAATAAATAGGTTTCATTTGCCAGCTTGTGCATGATTGAAATACTTTTTTACTAGGAATAAAGAAAGTGGCAACAGGAGTAGGAAAATCATAGAATCATAGAATCATAGAATGGTTTAGGTTGGAAGGGACCTCAAGGATCATCCAGCTCCAACCCCCCTGCCATATCATTGTTGGTGTGCTCTGATTTAATGTGAATTCAATATTCTGAAGCAAAGTTTCCATGCATACAGATTTTCTTATACTTGTTGTTGTTGTTTTGTTAGAGAAAGCAGCCCAGGAAGCCTCTAAATGAAATTTCAGCTGTAGTGTCATGCCAGATGAAGCAGTAGTTCATGGAAGTTATCACCTATAGATTCCCTTTTTCACTCACAAAGGAAATGCCACCAGACATTGTGACTTTCCATTGTATAATTCAGGATTAAAACAACAAATCAGAGAGTTGGGGGAGATTGGTTAGATAAAACAAATATAAGGCACTAGGGATGGGTCTTGAATATGTTTATCCATTCAGAGGCATAAAGTTTATAGAACAAAGAATATGCATATATATATATAGTGTGTATATATATACACACACACACATATAACAGCGTATATATAACATCTGTATAAGATATAACAAATACATAACAACATATGAAACATATATAACAGTGTGTATATATATATATATGTATATGTGTGTATAATTGTATATACTGATAACTGCAGAAGGGCTGATTGCAAAAGCATATAATGACAGGGCAAGCAGTAACGGCTTCAAACCAGAAGAAGGTAGATTTATATTAGACATTAGAAAGAAATTCTTCACCATGAGGGTGGTGAGATACTGGAAAAGGTTGCCCAGAGAAGCTGTGTAGGCTCCAGCCATGGAAGTGTTCAGAGCCAGGTTGGGTGGGGCTTTCAAAGATCTCATCTAGATCCAACCCCCAAGGCAGAGGGGTTGGATCTAGATGATCTTTGACATCCCTTCCAGCCCAACCCATTCTACTTTTCCCATATAAATCAGTGTGACAGTTTGGGTGTTCCCCCCCTCCCACTTTAGAAATCACCCAGACTAGACTCAGCCAGCTCTGGAAATATGAATGAAGCTTATATTTACAGCTAGCACAATATGCAAGAAGATATTTGCAGTATATAAAGTTATATACATAAATATACAAGGTAAAAGGCAATACAGAAACACAACAGCCCTCCCAGNAAGTAATATACATAAATATACAAGGTAAAAGGCAATACAGAAACACAACAGCCCTCCCAGAAACCTGAGTCCCCAGGAGGGGCTCTCAACTGCCCCTTCACCTTCCCCCTACCCCTCTTAACCTTAGCCTAAGAAGAATGGAAGTTTGGCCAAGGGGTTACGAAGCAAAGTGGATTAGTCCAAAATGGAGGGTGACAATAGAGAGTAAGATGCAACTCAGCCAGCTCCCCAGCAGCAGCCCAAGTGAGAATAGTGCCAAGTGAAGTGATTATCTATGTTTTGCTTTTCATTCTTATACATCTCAGCAAGCCTATGAGTGAAGTAGCCATCACTATTGCTTTCCTTTTACAGCCTGTAATCTAATTCTTCTCACCAAAACATTCTAGCAAGGCTCAAAGTAGCACATTGATGCTAGGTATGGTCTTATGTACCCATACATTGGAGCTCTGTGGACAAAATCATGTATGTGTGATCAATATTGTTCTCTTTAAAGTAAATCTAGACTTCCAACAACAGTCATTCTAAACAGAGGAGTGGTCAGAACCAGACTGCAACTCTAGAAGAGTGGTGATTTTTGCTATGCTCATTCAGGAAATATTTCCACAAGAAAGGTCAAAAAAAGGTTCACTGTTGAAGCTGAGTCTGTTGCTCTTATCCAAAAGTTCTGCACAGCAAAACTTGTTACTTGCCTTTTGAAGCTGGTCCCTGAAGAGGGACCTAGACAGGCTGGATGGGTGGGCAGAGACCAATGGGATGAGATTAAACACGGCCAAGTGCAGGGTTCTGCACTTTGGCCACAATAACCCCAAGCAGCACTACAGGCTGGGGACAGAGTGGCTGGAGAGCAGCCAGGAAGAAAGGGACCTGGGGGTACTGGTGGTTAGTAGGCTGATGATGAGCCAGCAGTGTGCCCAGGTGGGCAAGAGAGCCAATGCCATCCTGGCCTGTATGAGGAACAGTGTGGCCAGTAGGATGAGGGAGGTTATTCTTGCCCTGTACTCAACACTGGTCAGGCCACACCTTGAGTCCTGTGTCCAGTTCTGGGCTCCTCAATTCAAGAGAGATGTTGAGGTGCTGGAACGTGTCCAGAGAAGGGTAACAAAGCTGGTGAGGGGCCTGGAACACAAACCCTATGAGGAGAGGCTGAGTGAGCTGGGGGTGTTTAGTCTGGAGAAGAGGAGGCTCAGGGCAGACCTCATTGCTGTCTACAACTACCTGAATGGAGGTTGTAGCCAGGTGGGGGTTGGTCTCTTTTGCCAGGCAACCAGCAACAGGTCAAGGGGACACAGTCTCAAGTTGTGCCGGGGGAAGTATAGGCTGGATGTTAGGAGGAAGTTCTTCACAGAGAGAGTGATTGGCATTGGAATGGGCTGCCCAGGGAGGTGGTGGAGTCACCATCCCTGGAGGTGTTCAGGAAAAGAGTGGATGAGGCACTTAGTGCCATGGTTTAGTTGTCTGGATAGGGCTGGGTGCTAGGTTGGCCTGGATGATTTTGGAGGTCTCTTCCAACCTGACTGATTCTATTCTACTCTATTTGCATGAAGCTATGTAGTCAAGAGATCTGCAACACAAAAGCTAATATCAGATTAACTGCAAATGAATGATTTAAAAGATTTCTTTGTCTTTTCTAGAGTACTTGAATGTTCCCAAATAAATAATGAGCTTTGGAAGGTATTCATCTCCCCAAGGGAGACAAAACTTTCTGTAAACTTGACTTTAAGAAGTATTGCTGCAGGCCATGAAACCTATACAAGCAAACAAAGCCCAGGAGATAGATTGCCTTCTGGCAGACTTCTAGCAAACATTTTTTTAGCATCTTGCTGCATTCTTCAAAATAATAACAACTACTATTTTTAAATGGAAATATTTTCTGTCTGAAGAAGTCTTTTAAAAAGCCTTGGCATCAGAGTGTACCACAGGAAGTCTTATCACTAGTTCTCTTGAACTCAAATCCACATGAACATAGCTAGATATATATCTGATTTTAAACTGACTTTGAAAGTGGTGAGGTTTGGTTTGGTTTGGGTTTGTAAGGGTGTAGATTGCATGAACTCTCAGACTAATCTCCCAGAGTTTCAGAACTTCTTTCTGCTTCTATTTGTTTGGTTTTTTTTTTCTGCCTCAGATCAGCTCATTTGATAGTCCTCTATTAAAGGACCTCTAAGTGGATATGGAGACAAGTTCTATGCAAGACAAATGATGCCTTAGTGCAGCACGTTCCTACAATGTTAACTTTAAAAGATGACTGAATGTAACCTCTCTGCTAGGAGAATCCAATTAGAATGGCATAACACCTGTGTCTAAGATGAGCTCTAAATATATTACATGAGAACTCCCATTTTTATGAGCTAATTCCACCACTCATCTGAGAGAAAATCCAGACATGAGGAAAGTGTAGGCTGTGCTAAAGCAAGAGGTGTTACACTACACATGTTGTCCTACTAGCTGACAGTTCACTGACAACTTGCATGGTCTGAGAAAGAACTTACAGATCTAGATTCTGTAAAAAAATGCTAAAAGAATCTTGCAACAGCAATCTGCAATATTAAATTTTGGATTGGAAAAAAAATTATTCTAATAAACAATCCAAATTTGTGAACTGGCCATTTGATCTCTAAAAGCACATTTTTCCCCACCCTACAAAAACAGTTACGCACTTCCCACTAAACAGCTGCTTCTCCTCAACATTCAATAGAGTACAGAGTGAGGAATGTGCACCTGATGTGCAACATAGAAGATCTACAGGCAGAATTAAGGTTTCCTCACGTAAATAAAACAGAATAGATTATGGCATGAAGTGTAAGAGCACCTATTTACAATCATGTTAAGAAATTACCTGGCAGACTGTTAGATTCATCTGTTAAAAGAAGTGCTAAATGTAAGAGAAAGATGTAACAATTATGTTTAACATTGGTTTGTCAGAACCTTCCCATTTATTCATTTCAAGGGCAATGCCTTTAAGAATAATATGACAGAAGAGTATCTTACCATGAAGTATAACAAGTGACAGCTTTACCTTAACCAGAGATGTCTGGTTTCTTTACATCGCGCTTTAACACCAGCCAGTAACTAAGTAACCACACAACCATTTGCTCACTCCCTTCCAGTGGGATGGGGGAAGAGAATCAAAAGAATAGAAGTGAAACAGCCTGTGGGTTGAGAGAAAATCAGTTTAATGGCTAAAGCAAAAACTGCATGCACAAGCAGGGTAAAACAAGGAATTCACTCACCACGTGCAATCAGCAGGCAGATGCTCAGCCACCTTCAGGGAAGTAGGGCTCCATCATGTGTTACTTGGGAAGACAAACACTGGAACTCTGAATCTACCCCCTTTCTTCTTATTTTCTCAGGTCTAAATGCTGAGCATGATATGATATATGATATGACCAGGCTGAGAGAGTTGGGACTCTTCAGCCTGGAGAGGAGAAGGCTTCGAGGAGACCTTATAGTGGCCTTCCAGTATTTGAAGGGAGCCTACAGGAAAGCTGGGGAGGGACTATTTACACGGTCTAGTAATGTTAGGACGAGGGGGAATGGGTTTAAGCTGGAAGAGGGGAGATTTAGACTGGATGTTAGGAGGAAGTTCTTTACAGTGAGGGTGGTAAGGCACTGGAACGGGTTGCCCAGGGAGGTTGTGGATGCTTCCTCCCTGGAGGTGTTTAAGGTCAGGCTGGATGAGGCCTTGGGCGAGCTGCTCTAGTGGGAGGTGTCCCTGCCTGTGGCAGGGGGTTGGAGCTGGATGATCCTTGAGGTCCCTTCCAACCTAAACCATTCTATGATTCTATGATTCTATATGATATATGATATGATATGATATGATATGATATGATATGATATGATATGATACGATATGAGGTCCCCCTTTGGTTAGCTGTCCTGCTTATGTCTCCTCCCCACTTCTTGTGCCTACTCACTGGTGGGGTGGCATGAGGAGCAGAAAAGGCCTTTACTCTGTGTAAGCACTGCCCAGCAAGAACTAAAACATTCCTGTGTTACCAGCTCTGTTTCCAGCAGAAATCCAAACCACAGACTCATACTAACTACTTCTTGAAAATGTCACCTTTGTCCCAGCTGAAATCAGGAAATGTGAGCTTAATTACTGCAAATACTTTGCTACACCTGCTGTTAATTCTAGAGGTTTAAAAAGTCTTACACTTTGACCACACACTCTTGGAATATGGAGTACAGCAACTCGAGGACCGAGTTCCAGCCACCCTCCACTGTAAATCTGTTAAATGAATCATAAGAGGAAACCTTCTGCAATCCAGTAGAAGTTTTTAATATAGAATCATAGAATCATAGAATGGTTTAGGTTGGAAGGGACCTCAAGGATCATCCAGCTCCAACCCCCTGCCATAGGCAGGGACACCTCCCACTAGAGCAGGCTGCTCAAGGCCTCATCCAGCCTGGCCTTAAACGCCTCCAGGGAGGAAGCATCCACAACCTCCCTGGGCAACCTGTGCCAGTGTCTCACCACCCTCACTGTAAAGAACTTCCTCCTAACATCCAGTCTGAATCTCCCCTCTTCCAGTTTAAACCCTTTACCCCTCGTCCTGACATTACTAGACCTTGTCAATAGTCCCTCCCCAGCTTTCCTGTAGGCTTCCTTCAGATACTGGAAAGCCACTCTAAGGTCTCCTCGAAGCCTTCTCCTCTCCAGGCTGAAGAGCCCCAACTCTCTCAGCCTGTCCTCATAGCAAAGCTGCTGCAGCCCTCTGATCATCTTTGTGGCTCTCTTCTGGACTCGCTCCAGCAGTTCCATGTCCTTCTTGTACTCTTGTTTTGGTGGAATTTTCTATTGCAACGACGATGCTTTGCTGCTGGGACTTCAGAACTGTGTCCCACAGATTAGATATTCCTACAAAGAGGGAATATGCTGCAGTTGTAAAGAGCAATTTAGACGTGATACAAGTGCCATACATTTATTTTTGAAGCAACAAAGGATACAAATGAGTTTTTGCTAAGAATTGGTATTATAAAGTGTTAAGTTTTCTATTTAGATGTAGATTTCCCACTATGTCTTATTATTTCAGCCAGCATTTATGCTTTCATGCCTTGCTTTTTTCTTTCAAGATATTCTACCCAAAAATAAATAATTAAACCACAGATGAACTGTCAAAAGGGAACATTCATATTTTAACGCAACATTAACATTTTGGTAATTAACATGGCAGTTAATGCTTTTAGCAGATGTAACAACATTAGACTTGTAAATTTTAATTAAAGTTAATGGTTCACGATAGCTGTAGGGACCAGGCATCCTCTCTGGATACTGAAAACATGTCTAATGTGATTAGAAATACTAATTGAAGAAAAAAGGACTGCAATAGTAATGACTGCACTTCTTTATCCTACTAAATTATTACAAACCTGCAGCAACTTGAAAAATGTATTTGCAGGAGGAAGCTTGAAGAGTCAAATGCTCCTCCTGAAGAAATTTAGAAGGGGTCAAAAGAACACTGCAGATATCTCTCTATGTTAGAAAGGGAAAATTCATTAATTGAAAACCTCTGCTCCTTTCTTTCCCTCCTGAGACCGTATTCCCAAGAAATACTATAAAGTTATTTGGTTACATTTCACATCCCTTTTGGATTTAATTAGGAACTAATGTGTTAGTTTTAATTCCCTCAGAGGCTTTGAATTCCAATAGCAGGCAGAGAAACAGGACTGGCACTGGGAACTATGACTCAAGTGGACATTTGTCAGTTTTAGTGCAAGTTAAGAGATTGGTAGCGAGATCTTTTCATGGCTTGCTGATACATGAAACATTTTAATAAGCACAGGAAAAGGATTAGTTTTACTAAGGGTAATTACAAGCTGCTAGCCACCTATAAAATGCACTCCCATTTTATTGTAAAATGCCAACAATATTTATTTCACCTGTTCTGCAGAGGGCTTTTTTCCCCCCCTTGAAACCTGGCTCCAAAGGCTGGTGAAGCCAGTACAAAAAATTCTGTAGTCTTTATTTGAGGAAAATTGTCACTGAAAATCATCTTTCTACTGGAGTTTCCAGGTAATAAACATTAAAAACTAGAAACTAAGTTTACATTTTTTGACTGACAATAGGTACTGTTACAGCAAATGCAGTTATTCTCCTCTACTGCCATTAGCTCTGTTTCTGTCAACATCTCTCCAACATTATCATAAAATATTATTCCTTTGCATTGCAGCACAGGCATAAGCTTCATTCTACCAGGCAAAGTGCAAAGACATGGTGAGAGACAATTCTTGTTTGGAAGAGTTGCAATCTAACCGGTTGTGACACAGGCTGAAAGAAATGATGCTAGGAGAATGAATGCTGTTCTATCTTCATTTAACTTCTAACTGAAAGGCTGGAAGAAAAGATTAGGAAGTTTGGCCAGGCTTATATGGAAAGACAGAATAGCATCCTAGAATCATAGAATTAAACAGGTTGGAAGAGACCTCCAAGATCATCCAGTCCAACCTAGCACCCAGCCCTAGCCAATCAGCTAGACCATGGCACTAAGTGCCTCACCCAGTCTTTGCTTGTACAGCTCCAGGGACGGTGACTCCACCACTTCCCTGGGCAGCCCATAATAAAGCTACCTGAACATAACTTATTAACAGTGGAGTGCAGAACATGTACAAAGCCTTGTGTTAGTCTCTGGGCAAAAGGCCTAGGTGCAATGCAGAAATCCTTTAGTCTTGTATCAGGATCAAATGTAAACACTAATTGGTGTTTAAGTAATCATGAGCCTCGATGTTGCTTTCCACAAGATGTACATTTTGTTGAATTCAAGTGAGATCTTAATTGTGCATTTTGGATAGCTGTCCAATTGTATTGTGTGATACAGCAGATACATGTGAATATGCACCTCCACGAGGCCTGTGCCTTACTGATTTTCTTGTGTACTAAATCCCTAAGAAGTGTTTTTACTTTATGTATTGCTTTCTGTTGGCAAAAATCAACATACTTTGCAAACTGTCTTCTAAATTCTGTGTTACCTCACAAAAATAGTAAGTTGCTGCCATGAATTTCTCAGGGATTCAACACTGGGACAATAACAGTGTGATCCACACAAGAATTTGATTAGGAGAGTGTGCTAGTTTGAGCCTAGCTAGAATGTTTTGGTGAAAAGAACTAGATTACAGACTGTGAAAGGGAAACAATGGTGATGCCTACTTCACTCATAGGCTTGCTGAGATGTATAAGAACAAGAACATAAACATAGATAAGAGAGTTATGGCTTACTGAAGGACAAACTTGACTGAATTCTTATTTTTTTTCTTCGGTTAAAATTCCCAGATCCAACAGCTAAGGTCTATGCCTTCAGCTGTGTAAATCAGTGTGACACCACTGACATCGTATCAGCTGCGCTGACTTAGGACTAGCTAAGAACCTGAACTTCAGTGACACCAAACACACAGTTTATAGGTATTGTTGGTAACTACATGTTTATAGACTCAAAGGCAGTTTCTAATCCTGTGTTGTATCGTAAATGCTACTGCCTGCGACAAACAGACAGAAGGCAGCAAAAGTGCCAGCTGTTGTTAGACCATGTCCGGCTTCTGCTCCTTCAAAATGACCTTGCTGCATCCAAACCTTGCACTAAGAGATCATCTGCTTGCAAAGGCAGTGTTTGGGAAAACACAGCAGCCTTCAGCTTGGTCAAGCACTTGCCTGTGTGGGTATTTGTTATAGAAACCAGCAGCTGCTCTGAGGGGTCTGCTAGATTGAGCCTAGCTGGGATATTTTGGTGAGAAGAATTAGATTATAGGCTGTGAAAAGGAAACAATGGGGATGTCTACTTCACTCATAGGCTTGCTGAGATGTGTAAAAACAAGAACATAAGCATAGATAACAGAGTTGCTCTCTGGCTCTGCCTGCCTGCACTTCTCTCTCTAACCTGCTGTCTGTGTAACTAACCCTTCTGCTTCCTAACCTCCCTGGGCAATTCTCCAAACTCACCTTGAAGGTAAGGAAAAGTCTGGGATAAGGTAGAGGGGTGGAAAGGAGGTGGAAGGGTGGTTGGGAGCCCCTCCTGGGGACTCTGGTTTCTGGGAGGGCTGTTGTGTTTCTGTATTACTTTTTAACTTGTATATTTCTGTCTATAGCTGTATAGATTGTAAATACCTGCTTGTATATTGTGCTAAGGTGTAAATATAAAGCTTCATTCTTTAACTTCAAGCTCAGCTGAGTCTAATTTGGGTGATTTTCTTGAGTGTGGGGAGGGGTGAGTAACACCCAAACCATCACACAGAGTATTGAAATTCAATCAAGAGCATACAGAAAGAGAGCAAGAATTCCATGAGGAGAGGCAAACCAACTTGGTCTTGTGATGTTTCTTCTGGGATCATAAAGGTGAGGTACAGAGAGCTCCAAGCTTGAAGAGACTTGTATATTTCTGTATATGTTGTAAGTACCTGCTTGTATATTGTGCTAAGCTGTAAATATAGAGCTTCATTCTTTAATTTCCAGCTCAGATGAGTCTAATTTGGGTGATTTTCTTAGGTGTGTGTGGGTAACACCCAAACACAGAGCATTGAAATTCAGTCAAGACTGTGCAGAAAGAGAGCAAGAATTACATGAGGGAGAGGCAAGCCAACCTGGTCTTGTGATGTTTCCNAGCTGTCCAATTGTATTGTGTGATACAGCAGATACATGTGAATATGCACCTCCACGAGGTCTGTGCCTTACTGATTTTCTTGTGTACTAAATCCCTAAGAAGTGTTTTTACTTTATGTATTGCTTTCTGTTGGCAAAAATCAACATACTTTGCAAACTGTCTTCTAAATTCTGTGTTACCTCACAAAAATAGTAAGTTGCTGCCATGAATTTCTCAGGGATTCAACACTGGGACAATAACAGTGTGATCCACACAAGAATTTGATTAGGAGAGTGTGCTAGTTTGAGCCTAGCTAGAATGTTTTGGTGAAAAGAACTAGATTACAGACTGTGAAAGGGAAACAATGGTGATGCCTACTTCACTCATAGGCTTGCTGAGATGTATAAGAACAAGAACATAAACATAGATAAGAGAGTTATGGCTTACTGAAGGACAAACTTGACTGAATTCTTATTTTTTTTCTTCGGTTAAAATTCCCAGATCCAACAGCTAAGGTCTATGCCTTCAGCTGTGTAAATCAGTGTGACACCACTGACATCGTATCAGCTGCGCTGACTTAGGACTAGCTAAGAACCTGAACTTCAGTGACACCAAACACACAGTTTATAGGTATTGTTGGTAACTACATGTTTATAGACTCAAAGGCAGTTTCTAATCCTGTGTTGTATCGTAAATGCTACTGCCTGCGACAAACAGACAGAAGGCAGCAAAAGTGCCAGCTGTTGTTAGACCATGTCCGGCTTCTGCTCCTTCAAAATGACCTTGCTGCATCCAAACCTTGCACTAAGAGATCATCTGCTTGCAAAGGCAGTGTTTGGGAAAACACAGCAGCCTTCAGCTTGGTCAAGCACTTGCCTGTGTGGGTATTTGTTATAGAAACCAGCAGCTGCTCTGAGGGGTCTGCTAGATTGAGCCTAGCTGGGATATTTTGGTGAGAAGAATTAGATTATAGGCTGTGAAAAGGAAACAATGGGGATGTCTACTTCACTCATAGGCTTGCTGAGATGTGTAAAAACAAGAACATAAGCATAGATAACAGAGTTGCTCTCTGGCTCTGCCTGCCTNCGGGGAGGGCAGGTAACACCCAAACTGTCACAAGGGGCCACTTCGATGCACCTTGTTCCAAATCTCAAATGCAGCTCAGCAGAATGCAAAAGTTCTAAGTCATAATTATGAACTGTAATAATTTCTATCCAAACAGCACATTTTAGGCTTCCTGCTGGTCTGGGCTACGCTATGCTTGCCAGTGCCTGTTAGTGAAAACCCTCTTTTAACCTTTGTTGTTTGAATCTCCTGTTCTGTGTTATTTACTATTCTAATTATTAATTTTATATATATATATATAATTATTATTGTTATTGCTCCTGTTATTATTATTACTACTGCAATAGAAACACCTTATTTTGTGTTATTTCCATGATCTTTGTCTGGATAAATGTCTTTTAGCTTTTATTTTGGCAGTTTTCAATTTGGAAGGAGACTAATTTTCAGTTTGTTCTCCATTTTGGTATTCACAATCTGTTTTTCATAAATGGCAAAAGTTTCCTGCATGTAACAACACTAAAAAAACCATGGAGGAATTGGAAACAGAATACTGCAATAATAAGGCTGCTGGGACCTTAAATGGAAGAAGGACTACAACACTGAATTTAAAATTTAGAACAATCACAGGTTTGAATAATTATTGTTGGTGGTGTAAAATTGACCCAGTTAGCTGGAGGTGGTGGAGTCACCGTCCCTGGAGGTGTTCAAGCAAAGCCTGGATGAGGCACTTAGTGCCATGGTCTAGTTGATTGGACAGGGCAGGGTGCTAGGTTGGACTGGATGATCTCGGAGGTCTCTTCCAACCTGGTTGATTCTATTCCATTCCTCAGTATATGTTGTCTCAAAACTAAGAGGGTTTGAAGCTAGCAGTCACACCTCCAATTCCTTCATTTCTAGTTTAAATGGTTATTCATGATCTTTGCTATGGTTTTTTTCAGTTCACTCACACTTTTCACCTGTACAGTATAGGTAGTTACCCAATACAAACGTGCTTTCATCTGTTCCACTTAAAACTTCTACCAGTTTCATTTTATGAAGCAAATGCAACAAATTATCATAGTATCATAGTATCATCAGGGTTGGAAGAGACCTCACAGATCATCAAGTCCAACCCTTCACCACAGAGCTCAAGGCTAGACCATGGCACCAAGTGCCACGTCCAATCCTGCCTTGAACAGCTCCAGGGACGGCGACTCCACCACCTCCCTGGGCAGCCCATTCCAGTGNAGCCTCCTCTTCTCCAGGCTAAACAATCCCAGCTCCCTCAGCCTTTCCTCGTAGGGCTGTGCTCGAGGCCTCTCACCAGCCTCGTCGCCCTTCTCTGGACACGCTCAAGGATTTCAATGTCCCTTCTAAACTCTTGCTGTGAGAGGTAAAGAATTAATATAATTTTATCAATATGAACAAATAAATAACAACCACATTGACCTTCTTTATGCCTTTTATAAGTTATCTCCCTTACCTCATTTAGTCATTTATATTTAAACTGTAGTTTTCCATACACTTTTTCTTCATATGTTTTTTTGCTTACCATTATTTTTCCTTTTAATCTCTCCCATTTTCCAGTTCTAGTTTTGGAATTTTTAATATTTAAAAAAAAAAAAAGATTACCTTGTATAATTTTGTACCACTGTCAAACCTGGTCATCTTATCATCTCTCTTCTTTATTACTTAAAACCAGTATGCAACCAGCAACAGACCTAGCACAGATCCTCATGAGACTGTATTAGAAACCTCCCTCTGTTTTGGAAGTGGATTATTTGTTTCTATCTTTTTCCTCAGTTATTAGCTAAATATTGGTTCTTTCCTCTTATTGCAAGGAAGCTTAATCTACAGGGTTAACCCTTCTGGGGGGAGTGATCTTGAACCTGACTCCAGGTGGTCTTGACCCCTCCTCAGGGGTGGGTCTGAACACTACCAGGTGATTCATGGTTAGCCCACTCCCCTTCCTGTCTAAGATCCATAAAAGCAGAGAGAGTGGTTGTTTGTTCCTCTCTGTCTGCATGACCATTTCGGTTTCTTGCTGCTCTCTGTCTTACCAAGTGGCCGTCATCACCACGAGGTGGACAAAACCCATTGCCATCAAATCTGGTTGTATATTGGTGTATTTTGTTTTCCTTTCCTCTACCTCATATACCTTGTATTTATCATTAAACTTTTCTTCTTTTAACTTCCAAATTGCAGTGAGATTATTTATTTGGGTCTGCATAGCTTTCCTCTCTTTCTCCAGCTAATTCCTTTTCTTTTGGGAAAGAAAGGAGAAGAGGGAAAGGCATCCTATACATTGTTATTGGTTCTTGTATACAGTTAATACTCCAGGAGGAGTGTCCCTGAACTTGAGACCTGACCTCAGGGGGTTCTGACCCTTCCTCAGGGGTGGGTCTGGACAGCCCCAGGTGAGGGTTAGCCCACTCCCCCTTCCTGTCCCTTAAAAGCAGGGGGACTTCCTGTTCTCTCTCTCTTGGGACTGCTCCCTTGGGACACTGCATCTCTCCACACACACGTGGCCATCAGCATCATCACCACCACCAACTTGGGTTGTAATCATACCTTTCTGTATTTGTTATCCTTCTTTCCCTACACCATTTGTAACCTCCCTACCTTTGATACCCTTTTCAAGTTATTGTTAAACTTGTTTTCCTTTTTAACTTCCAAATTGAGTGAGACTGATTTATTTGGTGGGTTAGTCTATCAAAATTATTATTGTCTCTGGGGATTTCATTCTAACCCCAGACAGTTCTATCAACTATAGCTGAGTCTCTGGGAAATTGAAATTAGAACCTAGACACTTAATTTCTTTAAGAAGCATTAGTGAAGGTTTGTCAAGAAGGTGTTTTTGAAATACAGGCTCAACATTTCCACACACCCTTCCAGAAACTCCCAAAGGTTTGCATGGTATAAATGACTCCCCTATAGGACTCTTGCATAGTACCTGCATAAGCAAACAATCTTTCTATCCCTACGTTTGTGGAATCCTTCTGTCTTTAAATCATGACCATTTATTGGCACTACAAAGTCTACAACAGCAGGCTTCCTGCTTCTGATGTCTTTGGAACAGGTTTTAGAGTGAGGTTTTATACCATTACAAGCATTTTCCTTCAAATGCTTTTGACCTGCCCTTTACAGTTTTAGATTTAGCTTGCCAGAGGTTTTGCTATCTTCTGTTTTCTTCATCTGAACACAGTTGTTTTTTGGTGGTGGCTTTTTTTTTTTTTCCAGGAGTGCCTCTTTAATACTACTCTTTACTCTCATATAGTGTTTTGCTAGTCTTTCAGAGGTCCTGCTATTGGCTTTGATAGATAATACTCAGAAATTCTAACACAGGTCAACTTCCCCTTTGGCTGTTGCTTTCAATTTACTTTTAACAAACTTCCTTGATTTTATGTAGTCTGCTTTTAAACCTTCACTGTTGCTATGGTAAATTTATTTGGCCTTTTCACTTCTACAAGTCATGAATTTGAATATATTATGATCAAAATTCTGAAACAGCTCTTTGATAACCAAAGTTCTGAAGAAGGTCTGGTGCCCTGCTCGGTCCAAACCAGGAGTTCTCCAAGCTCCTCTGATTATTGCTTCATTTAATGATTTGTCTCAAAGCTTAAGTTCTGTATAAAGCCCTATCATAATATTTATCCACTGTAGATATAAGAGATCTCTCTCTTTACTCCTGCCTTCACAAGCTTTCTGATTTCTTCTACCATGGTCACAGGCTGCTATCCTACTCTTAGTCGCAAAGAACCAGGGCAGAGGGAAATGTGAAGCCTGAATTTTTCAGATCAGTTGCTCTTTTTGATTAATATCCTGATCTTTATTGATTTGAGGAACCTGAAGAATTGTTAACCAGTGAACCATCTTATGCTCCTACCTCTGTGGCCATGAAGAAATCTTCCCATCCTCCACTGTCCTAGTGAGCTCTTCCAATGGAAAGGTTTAAAGTTTCAAAATACATAATTTTTCCTAAGTCTGAAGTTTATTTTGCTAATGAACATCTCAAGAATTCAGATCATAGATGTCTATGTCCAAGGATCATAGAATGGTTTGGGTTGGAAAGGAGGTTAAAGATTATCCAGTTCCAACCCCTCTGCCTTGGGCAGGGACACCTTCCACTAAATCGAGTTGCTCAAGGCCTCACTCAGCCTGGCCTTGAATACCTCCAGAGAGGAGGCATCCATGACCTCCCTAGGCAACCTGTTCCAGTGGATCCATGTTGAGAGGCATGGGCAATAGTGGAAAGCAAGTTAGGAATCATCCAAGAAGTAGCCCTAAACATCTGAGTTCTTGGTTGACTTCTATGTTGTGACCTAGCAGTTTCTAGCTACTCTTAAATCCAGAAGCTTTGTCCTGGCAAAGGACACCATTTGCCAGTTCAGTGACAATCCAAGTGTAACATTACCATTCCAAGCAATATCCTTTCTCATAATTTGATATTTTTCATATCCCTGAACACTGGCCAGATCCCTATGTTACATAGATTCACGGATTTCAATTATCAGACCTAGCAGTCCTGGCTCACCAGAGAGGTCCCAGGAGACTGGAAAGTGGCCAACATGATCCCCATCCACAAGAAGGGTCAGATGGAGGAACCTGGGAACTACAGACCTGTCAGCCTGACCTCAGTGCCAGGGAAACTGATGGAACAGGTTCTCTTGGGGGTGATAACAGCGCACCTGAAGGATGGCAAAGGGCTCAGGTCCAGCCAACATGGATTTAGGAAGGGCAGATCCTGCCTCTCCAACCTGATCTCTTTTTATGATCAGGTGAGCCGCTTGGTGGATGTGGGGAGGCCTGTGGATGTGGTCTATCTGGACTTCAGCAAGGCCTTTGACACTGTCCCCCACAGCAAACTGCTGGCCAAGCTGTCAGCCCACGGCTTGGATGGCAACACTCTGTGCTGGGTGAGGAACTGGCTGGAGGGCCGAGCCCAGAGAGTGGTGGTGAATGGTGCCACATCCAGCTGGCGGCCAGTCACTAGTGGTGTCCCTCAGGGATCAGTGCTGGGCCCCATCCTCTTTAACATCTTCATAGATGATCTGGATGAGGGCATTGAGTCAGTCATCAGCAAGTTTGCAGATGACACCAAGCTGGGGGCTGATGTGGCTGGGTTGGAGGGCAGAAGGGCTCTGCAGCGGGACCTTGACCGCCTGGACAGATGGGCAGAGTCCAATGGGATGGCATTCAATGGCTCCAAGTGCAGGGTGCTGCACTTTGGCCACAACAACCCCATGCAGAGATACAGGCTGGGGTCGGAGTGGCTGGAGAGCAGCCAGACAGAGAGGGATCTGGGGGTGCTGATTGATACCCGCCTGAACATGAGCCAGCAGTGTGCCCAGGTGGCCAAGAGAGCCAATGGCATCCTGGCCTGCATCAGGAATGGTGTGGCCAGCAGGAGCAGGGAGGTCATTCTGCCCCTGTACTCTGCACTGGTTAGACCACACCTTGAGTACTGTGTTCAGTTCTGGGCCCCCCAGTTTAGAAGGGACATTGAGATGCTTGAGCGTGTCCAGAGAAGGGCGACGAGGCTGGTGAGAGGCCTCGAGCACAGCCCTACGAGGAGAGGCTGAGGGAGCTGGGATTGTTTAGCCTGGAGAAGAGGAGGCTCAGGGGTGACCTTATTGCTGTCTACAACTACCTGAGGGGTGGTTGTGGCCAGGGGGAGGTTGCTCTCTTCTCTCAGGTGGCCAGTGGCAGAACGAGAGGACACAGCCTCAGGCTGCGCCAGGGGAAGTTTAGGCTTGAGGTGAGGAGAAAGTTCTTCACTGAGAGAGTCATTGGCTACTGGAATGGGCTGCCCAGGGAGGTGGTGGAGTCGCCGTCCCTGGAGCTGTTCAAGGCAGGATTGGACGTGGCACTTGGTGCCATGGTCTAGCCTTGAGCTCTGTGGTGAAGGGTTGGACTTGATGATCTGTGAGGTCTCTTCCAACCTTGGTGATACTGTGACACTATGATACTATGATACTATGAATGGTGTAGTTTCTTAAATTAGTGTTGCTATATAGAGAGATCTATAGTAGCCAGGCTAGTGAAATGCAGCATGGATTCTCAAATAGTGAGGTCCTCATTCCTTCTATAAAGGAATATAAAGGTATAAAGCATTTACTGGCAGCACCTTCAGGAGCTGATAAGACCTGGGAAACAAGCCATGTTCTGCCTCTCAGATCCCTAATCTCAGCATGTCTTTGTCTATTTTCTCATATCCTTTGCTAGCTGGTTAGGCAGTGTACCCTCCAGCCTCCAAGAGAAGCATTTGCCAGAGATAAGCCTACTCCTTAACAATCCCTAAGGCTACTGGATCTTCTGGAGCCTCTTCTGCCTTTCTTATTCTGTCTGACACAAAGGCTCCATTACAGGGAACACAAGATGAATTTATTTAACTGAAAATGTGCACTCAAAAGCAAAGCAAAGCATCCTTCTATAAATAAAGCCTTGTATAGCACAGGTCTGAAGACAACCTTCTGTAGCACGTGGAAGATCTATCACTTTGCAACTTTAAAAATGTGCTCACTGTAGTTACATTTATATTAAAGCCTTTTTGGTTGGTTATGAGGATGGACCAATAAACTGAAATAGGTACTTAATTTTTAAGATTTTTCTGATTCTGAAACACCAGAAAAGAAATGGAAAAAAACACAGTCTAAGAACAGTAAGGTTGGAATATGGGAAAGATGCAGCAGCAATAGGTAACACTGGATTAAGGCAATTAAACAGAGAAGTCAAAATATTAAACAGAGAAGTCAAAATATTAAACAGAGAAGTCAAAATATTATGGAAATGTGCAGTGAAATAGAGGCATGGAGAAAAGAATAAAAAGAGTAAGTGCAGTGAGTACAAAAGTAGGAACAAAATAAAAAAAACCAGCCCAATGCAGTCAGATTAAACAAAGGAAGACAGTGAGAAACCTAGTGAGAGCCAATGGCATCCTGGCGTGTATCAGGTACAGTGTGGCCAGTAGGACAACAGAAGTTATTCTTCCCCTGTACTCAACACTGGTCAGGCCACATTTTGAGTGCTGTGTCCAGTTCTGAGCTCCTGAATTCAAGAGAGATGTTGAGAAACTGGACCGTGTCCAGAGAAGGGCAACAAAGCTGGTGAGAGGCCTGGAACACAGCCCTGTGAGGAGAGGCTGAGGGAGCTGGGGGTGGTTAGCCTGGAGAAGAGGAGACTCAGAGGTGACCTCACTGCTGTCTACAACTACCTGAAGGGAGGCTGTAGCCAGGTGGGGGTTGGTCTCTTCTGCCAGGCAACCAGCAACAGAACAAGGGGACACAGCCTCAAGTTGTGCCAGGGGAAGTCTAGGCTGGATGTTAGGAGGAAGTTCTTGCCAGAGAGAGTGATTGGCATTGGAATGGGCTGCCCAGGGAGATGGAGTTGCCATCTCTGAAGGTGTTCAAGCAAAGCCTGGATGAGGCATTTAGTGCCATAGTGTAGTTGATTGGCTAGGGCTGGGTGCTAGGTTGGACTGGATGATCTTGGAGGTCTCTTCCAACCTGGTTGATTCTATGATACTGGAAAAAAAAAGGCAAGTAAGCTCTGAATATTCTCTTAATGCATGAATGTAAGGAAAGATCCAAATGCTAAGTCTCCCCCAGTGGTTATGAATAACTCATTTTCCATATTAATCTGGAAAAGAGCAGAAGCCAGCTGTTGTTGTAGTAATTGCCTTTACTTGCAATCAAATGATAGCTAATAAAACTCAGTATTTTGTGGTCAGCTGCACATCAAATATCAATCCCTCCTTTTTCCATCACAGCTTCTGCAAATATATGACTGTTTCACACAATTAAATTTCTTGTTGGGACTACAGAGACTTTTGGAGACAGAAAACATTCACTGAAAATACTGATGGAAATTTGAGTAACTCCTTAACATTCCGTGGCAGGTCTATCAAGTTTTAAGTCTTTGGTATGTGAGAAAACATAAAGTTCTGCACTTTTTACAAGAAAACAGTACAATGTGCTCCTGTGGTCAAGAAGGCAAAGTGCCATTCTGAGGTGTATTAGAAGGAGTGTAGTTACTAGGCCCAGAGAAGTTCTCCTCCCACTCTACTCTGCCCTGGTGAGGGTGCATCTGGAATACTGTGTCCAGTTCTGGGCCACTCAGTTCAAGAAGGACCTCAGGGAACTACTTGGAAGAGTGCAGAGCAGAGCCACAAAGATGATTAAGGAAGTGAAACATTCTCTCTCCTAAGGAGAGAGTGAGTGAGATGGGGCTCTTTAGCTTGGAGAAGAGGAACCTAAGGGCTGACCTCATTAATGTTCATAAAGATGTAGAGGGTGAGTGCCAAGAGGATGGAGCCAGGCTCTGCTTGGTGATGCCCAATGACAGGACAAGGAGCAATAGGTGGAAGTTGAGGCATAGGAAGTTCCATGGAAACCTGAGGAAATTGTTTTTTTTTCACTGTGAAGGTGATGGAACACTGGAACTGCTGCCCAGGGGGTGTGTGGAGTCCTCCTCTCTGGAGATATTCAAGACTTGCCTGGATGTGATCCTGTGTGATTTGCTCTAGGTAATCCTGCTCTGGCAAGGGGGTTGGACTGGATGATCCTTCCAGCCCCTGACATTCTGTGATTCTGTGAAAACAATCCAGAGAATTCTTGGTCAAGAAACTGCTTTTACAAGACAGTTTGTCCACAAACAAAGCAAAGATAAATTCTCTTTTATCGTGATTCCAATTGATTCTTTTGGACTGTACTTTATAAAGAAATACACTTCAAAGGGGAAGATTGTAGGGTATATCAGATTGCACAGGCAGCCTGGTCACCTCGTCACTATATTTGGCTAGTGACATCAAATAACCCAATGCTAACAAAAAGGAACTATAAAGAATAGTTACTAAATGTGCTATCATCAGAGACATGAGAGACAACAGAAAATAATTTCCTTTCAACCTTTTGTTAGACTGTCACTGGCTACACTGCTGATACCTGAAAGCTGGAGAGTTTGCTTCAAATGCAGAGCTTTGTACAAAGGGAGGTGAGCAGACTTTTCCCAGACACGCTGTCCCATTCCCTATTTATTCTGCAAGAGATATAAATCAGGTATAGCTTTACTTGTTACAAGGGAAAAAAAACCCAACTTTTGTGAGACCTGAGACTTGGCTTTGGAAAAAATAAAGCACATCTACTGTTTTGTCACTGGAGTGCCAGAGATCTTTCTTTCACAGTTGTCACACTGAAGGAAGAAGCCATTTGATCACAATAATCCCTAACTTCAGTGGGGAAACTGTGGTCAGCTTTCATAATTTTTCCTCATCACTGGTTCTTAAGATCTGTGTCCTGTGAAGGTAATTGCTTTTCCTCATCCTTGCAGGAATGAGAATGACAGCAGTATTCTGGAATTCATCATTTTTCACGCACTTAGACCCAGCACTAATGCAAAGGAAGCTGGTAGGATAGGACCCACTGACTGTCTTTCTTGTTCCTGTGACTTTCATTTCTCCCAAGTATAGAAAGAATGTGTTTAAGTTACTTTCAGCTGATATACCTGATCAATACTTAAATGTCTTGTCTAGATTATCACAATTTCCATACAAAATAAAAAGGACCTTGTTTGACAAGCTGTTTTCCAAAGCAGACTGGGCCAAAGCCTTAGACCTGCGTTTCTCACTGGAGAGCAGCTCCAGTTTCCCATTTCCAGAGGCCTGAGCTTCGGGAGACTCCTGGTGCTGTCAGTAGAGCGCTGTGCTTTCCCTAACCGCTGTATTACGAGAGTGCTAGTGTAGATGAAGGCTTCGTCGTGCTGGGAAATATAAACATGCATGAGATGAACGGTCTCCGTCTCAAAACGTTTACTAGCCAAGGTAAGTTTCAAGTGAGCCGCAAACTCGCCCGCACACACGAAGGCAGCAGGCCGGCGCTTCCTGCCGCTGGATGCACGCTGTCTCCCGTTGCCGGCCGAGCCCATAGCCAGAGCGAAGCTGTTCCGGGCCAGAGCGGTGCCCGGCAGCTCCGGTCACCCTGCACGACGAAGCCGCCCGGCAGCGAGGAGCAGTATGCAGGAGAATGCCGGCTGTCCAGTGCCACACGGCACACCCCGCCAGCACCCAGCTCCCTCATGCGTCTCCCAGCAAGCCACAAGCCCAACGCAGACCCGATCCGCTGGCGGACCCCTCGGCCTCGGCCGGGAGGGAGGCGGCGGCGGTGCGAGGCGGAGCCCGGCAGCCGCCCCGCCTCCCTCCTCGGGGATGCCGGGATGTTTACGGGCCCGGCAGGAGCAGCGGGGGGCGGAGAGGCGGTTGGGGCTGTCGTGGGTGTCTGAGCTGCCGCCAGAAGCCTAGCTAGGCGCCTGCGGCCAGCTTCGGCCCGGCGCTGCGCTTGAAGCGCCCGACAAGCCAGGGAGGGGAGGAAGCCAGTTGCGGGCCCCCGCGCCAGGAGAAGGCGGCGCCAGGCTTCCCGGTGAGCGGGGCAGCGGCAGGGCCGCTGGGCGAGCGGCGCGGGGCCGGGGCCGCATCCGCATCAGGGGGTCCCGGTGGTAGTGGCTGCCTTCCTGGAGGCGCTCCCCCATGTTCCGCGCGGGCGGCTGCCGGGGTCCCGCCCTTCGCCGCCTCCTACTGGTCGCCGGGGTCCTCACTGGCAGTGCTATTGGACGCGGTAGCTGCCGCTCCGCCCGCCGCAGGGGGAGGGAGCCGTGTGGGTCTGGAAACGAGAAAGTTTCTACGCCGCACTCCTGCGGCGGGATGGCCGCGGCTGTGCTTGATCTTCGTACGGGGCAATCGCTGTCGGTCTGGCGCTCGGCGGCCCGTTGTAGGGGCGCCTGGCATTGTGGTGGTGCCTCACTGAGGGCTGGTGTGGCGTCTTGGCTGGCAGCGGCTGTTCCTGCTGCGGGACATGACTGTCGAGAGGAGAGCGGGCGACCGGGAAGGCTGCTCATCGGCGGCCCGACTTGTTCGCCTCGGTTGCCTTCGGCCTGACTGCCGTGCTGTTCGCTGAAGGCCCCGTTCCTCTGCCCCTGTCTGGGCTCTTCGGTTTAATACCTCAAGCGTAGTTTGTTTCATTGTGTTGCTCGTCGTTTTGAGCTGGTTTCCTGCGGGACCCTCTGCTCTCACACCTGGGTGAGGGATGCTCCCCGAGGCAGCCGTGGGGGACAGCCGAGTCTGAAGGTTTTCACGTAGTGCTGAGTAAAAACGGTGTCTTCTGTAAGAGCCACGGCGCTTTCATAGTGAGTCTACAGAGCCCTAACCGAGGCAGGAGCTTGTTGTTTCTGCCGCTCTCCCTGCTCACCGGGCAGCTGCCTCCGGCCGAGAGGAGCTGCCGTAGCCCCGGCACCGGCAGCGAGCGTGGCAGGCGGGCGAGCAGAGGCGGACGCCTGTGCCTGCGGGCCGCTCGCAGGAGCTAGTGTTTCCTTGTCTCTGCACTTACCAGCCTGCCGTGGCTGCTGGGTTTGCTTTAGCGGTTGGTAAGGCTCGCAGATGGTGGGAGCGCCAGGAGCTGAACCGAGGCCTAGTGGGAAACGCTAGAAGTGAGGCATCCTCCATCTGCTGGAGTTTTTTCTTTTTCTCCTTTATTTTACTTAGCACCAAACCTCGGTTATAGTAATACTGGCCCTGAATTGCATTTTGTGTCCATACGAACCATACACCTCCTTGGCTTTTGGGATTCAGAAGTTCAGGGTGGAACGTTGCTTCGTTTTGCTCAGTATTTTGTGAGGAGCATCACTTCTTAAATGGTAAAGTTGCTTAAGGTGTTAAGCCTGCTTCTAATAAAAGATGATGCCGTGTGCATACATTAAAGCACTCAAATACTTGTTTCTTGATACCAGGAAACACTGTTGCTTAAATTTTTTTCACTTGTGCCAACTGAATGGTGAACTTTTGTCACCTCTGAGCTGATAGCACTGTTTTCTCAGACTGCAATGGCAGCATTGCTTCTCAAGAGAGGTCAGTTTGTTGAATATACTGGATATTTCCTGTATATAAAGTTACATTACAAGCTTGAGATGCAGAAATTAGGGTGCATGACAGTGTTAATCCCTTAAAGTAGACATTTAAGGTGATTAGATGTCAAGTGGTTGTTTGCAGCTTGACTACACCAGCCAGAAAGAAGCTTAAGAAAACTTTTGAGGCTATCTAGGAGACAGTTCAGTGTTGAAGTGAGTTTGAAATTTTGGCCTCAAATAGTTTTGGGAGAGATAAAAAGAATCGTTAATTCATGAGTAATGAAAAACTTAGAGGAAGGAAAACCGTTTTGTGTTGTGGAAAGAAAGAAACTTGCCGAGCAATGTGGGGCAGCTTTAAAGTAGCAACCTAAAAGTCCTGCAGGTTTTTTTTTGTGGTTGGTTGTTTGTTGGTTTCATATTGGAGCATATATTAATAATATTCTTTAATTTCAAAACAGAAATATATGACATTTATAAACATCAGAAATTTGGGAAGATGACTTCCTAAAGCACACAAGCACACTGAAGAGATTTTTGCTGTAAGAGTAGATATGCTGTCATTGTCATAGATATCTTGTATTTAACATACCAGTTAGTCATTGGAGTAAAAAAAAACCAACATCATTTGAGAACAAATAAAGGAATCTTAGTCAACTAAAAATCTTGTATTGATTTATTACAGGGGCTTCAGGGTCTAGAAGAATGAAGCAAGTAGAATCTCATCCCCATCATAGAAACTTGCTTCCAAATATGAGAAAAGGCTAGCATTTTAGAGTTCATCTGAAGGCCTGTGAGTGTATGAAATACTTAAATGAAAACTGGCATACAATCAGTCAGTTGCTCATCTTACTATGCCCTGTGGTGTCTTCTAAATAGTAAGGTAGAGCCATGTAGCTCACCTGTAGCTGTTGTTTTTCTGCAGCTGAGCTTAACTCCATTGCACAAGACATAACCAATCTGGTATAGCGGTCTGCAGACACTTTGAGGCAGTTTTTTCATGCATGCAAGCCCCCCCCCATCATGTTTAATAAATATGGTACAATATTCTGCATTTACATACAATATTCTGCATTTACACCAGCCTTACGTTCAGTTCTCTTGCCGTTGATGTTTGGTTTCCTTCTGAAGTTTGATATTGTTCCAGACATCTGTGCTGAATGGATGAGTTCATGTTACTTTGGAAAGTCTCCTGGGAAAAGTCAAGCTGCACTAACTTCTCTACCACCAAGGGAATTTTTTGGATCATTTGGGGCTTATCCAAAAATCCCTCCAGATTCTTTTGAAATGATGGGGGTGGGAGATTATTTTATGCAGGTTAATGCTATTGATAGTTTTAGGAGCTAATGGACTAATTTCCATAAAATTTGTTTGATTTAGCTATGCTCCAGGTGCTTTGCAACAGAGATGAAAATGACTGACCAAAGCGGTGATAGAAGCAGCCTTTAGAGCACTGATTTCCTGTCTCTAGCACCACTTGACATTTCCCCCCCCACCCCATCCCACCCACGTGGCAGGGAACTCAGCCCTAGAGAGAAGTACAATACCGCTATCTGTTTGCTGGTTACTGAGTATTAAAAGTGTTCTTCCTGACACATTATTCGAAAAGGCTGAAGAAAAACAATGCTATTGAAGTTAATTGCTTCTCTGGTGAAGGTAATCCTGTGTGTTTGTCTCTGGCATGTGAAACATCACTGTGATTCAGTCCTGATTTCTCTAGCTGGAAAAACATGCAGTGTATTTCAAGTGCTGTTATTCCCTGATGGGCAAAGAGAATACACACTTGTGTAAACAAATTTGTTACGAAATTTAAAGCGAGGCATAAAAAGAGAAATTTGTTAGAGAGTGCTACGAAGAATCCTCTTGAACCCGAGGGCATGTAGTTAATCTTGTGATACTAGTGAGTTCTTGCTGTTGATTATAGGTGAAGTAAATCGACTGTTTGCCTCATGTGGCGTTTGAGAGTTTGCATTCAGGCTTTAATCGGCTTGGAATGATTTGTAACAAAACTATCCCTGTCTTATTTTATAGCTAGATCTGTATTGAACCAGATGAATTGCTTTACAGTGTCATAACAATACATGTAAAGATTGTAGAATAGACCCTTGCAGAAATTTTTGGGAGAGCCTTGGGTTAGGTGCTGTGAGGTGTTGAAGTCTGTCCTGTGAAATGTTTTTCACTTCATTTTTAGTCTTCTGTTGTGAATATATAAAGTTTAAAAAACAATTGTTTCCTTGAAAGCTGGAAGAGAAAACTATCACAGGTGAAGTTAAGTCTAAAATAAGTAAAACCTTGTGTGAAAATGCACAGCATTCTGTCCTGTAGAGGCCCTTCTTCTGTACTCTTTTTGTCCTCATCTGAGAGCAGATCCAAAAAAGGAGTTGTCTTTGCAGCAGTGAACTTCCAGTACTTTCCCTAAGTGAAATTCAGAACTCTGTGCTAGGTACGCCGGCTGTTTGTGAAGTTCATGGAGGTAAGTAGGGCAATTAAGAGGAGCAACTAGCAGCCTGCAAACAGCACTTAAATGTACAACTAGTCATTGAGGATACTCCGTGAGCAGGAGCTGATCTTGTGTGTTTTAGCCAGAGGAGGTTTGATGTAAAACACAGAAACAGCTGTGGACTTGAGTGTTGGCCTGCTTCTGAAGTGAGTGTGCTGGCTGCTAGCTGCTTTACTTCTGAACCCAGGGATTCTGGATTACTTGCTACCGTTATTGCGTGCTTTCAGGGTTTCAGAGGTAGTGCTAGTCAGAGGATCATAGAAAGCCTGTGCAGCATGTCTGGTGTTTCTTTTCTGATTTTGTGCAGTGCTTCATTCATTTAATCATCGCTGGGGGAGCACAGATTTTAAACAATATACTACGGATACATCTCTTTGGCTTGTGAATGTGCATCTATCACCTGCAGTATGATATCACAAGGTGGTGTTTTGCACTTGCTTCTAAGTTATTTAGACATTTCTTCAGGGATTATGTGGAATTTATTGTTGCACATGTTTTACTTCATCTGTAGCAATGTGGATGTTATCAGCCGTGGTTGTGGCACAGTCATACGTAGCCAGCATTTTTCCCTGATGCCTTGCAGTAATGGGTTTATCTGTCAGTGCTTCCAGCCTTTTAATTTGTCCTGCATGTCTTTTAACTCCCATGTAAAGCTCAGCTGCTTACATTTTCAGTAAATCTCTTGAGCATCTCTTTATGAATATTTTTTTTTCCCCTCACAGATGCATTTAAAACTTTCCCTTCACTAGGAAGTTCTCTGTCTGCATAGTGGAATTGTGAGGTTTCAGGGTTGAAAGGATTAGCTGCTTCTCTCTGAAAATATTTGCCTTTCTAAGAAATGTTTTTTAAAATTTAATATTTTATATAAAAAAGTAAACATCTTAATGAAAAAAAAAATCCCTTCTTTGTAATTTTAATTGGAGTTACCCTGTTTCCCCCCCCCCCCCTTCCACTTATTTTTGTTTCCTATTTCTATTTTCCTGTACAGTATTTTGTTGATGGAAGTTTTGCCTTGTCTTTGGGTAAACTGCACTCTCTACGCTGGCTCCTTGCCTTTCTAACAAAGCTCTTTTGAGTTTAAGGTCGTGTTAGCATTCCTACCTAAGGATGAAGTGAAATGTAATGTGGTGAGCTAGTGCATTCGTGCTGTGGCCAGAAGGGAGGTGTTCTTTTTCTTTGTCAGACCACTTCCCACATCTCCCATCTCTGAACTCGCCCTGCTTGCTTTTCCTTCCTCTGGCGCTCAGCAGACTCCCATATGTATTGATTCGGCTCACGGCTTGCAAAATAGAAACCCAGCTGCATTAGGGAATTAGCTCAGCAAAAAGTCCATAATAGAGTTCAAGATGGCTATGCTGGATCATGTGACCAAGAAAGGAAGAGAATGCATGACTTTTGGGACAGAATTTCATGTTAGAGACATAATTTAATAATAGATTTAACTGATTTAAGTTAGGACTGCTCTGCCCCCAGCTATGCCTTTGTTTTTTGCCTTCACAGTTCTGTCCTGTTCTCTGCAATGTAATGATTCATGGGACTGAACTACAGAAACCCTGTTTGCAGGTCTAGTTTTCATCTGATTTCACTTACTTTACCTAGGAGTCTGGGTAGCTAAAGGAACAACACTGGGAGGAAGAGGGTCTGGAACGTATGGTTAAAAGGCAGAGGAAGCAGCAGCATCTCATACTCAGTTCATGCTGTCTTAGAACTGCATCCTTACAGAGGCTTGATAGTATTGTGGTTAGAAATACATTTAATTCCCTACAAAACATTTCTCTGTGATGTGATTGTGATCCACCTGCTTCCTCTAGAACTGGCTATTCTGTATAGAGAACTGAATAATCCGATTTGTTTCCAAGGGAATGGAAGTTAAATTAAAACATAGCAGGCTGCTGCCCAGTCAGTTTCAGTTTCTGTTTCTTCTTCAGTTTATGTGAAATAACAATTGAATCGTTCACAGAAGGACAAGCCAGTGCACGTACAACCCTTTGGGAGCACCTTGCAAGATAAGCAGTCTGCTTGAGTGATGTAATTGAAATGGTGAGGGAGAAGTAAACAAAATATTACTACTTAAACGGTGCAAATGAATGAAGAGGAAAGGAAGCAGACTTGTGGAGAAGGAGGGCTTGGACTTGAATCTTCTAGTCAGACAGCAGTGCCAGAGAGTGAACTCTCAATAGCTGTTGGATGACAGTGACTGGCATATGTACTTTTGGGCTAGGAATGAAAATTATGTCTGATAAAGTGGGACAAATAGAGAAGAAAGTAGCATATGAACTTTTGGTCTGTTCCTTTTTTGGAAGACTTTTTTTCCTTAGTGTATTCCTTTATTTAAGTGTCTATGGTTACTCCTGCTCTTGTTAAAACTCCTAACCCAGCTATACTAGCTGCTCGTTTTCAGCCTTCTTTGGCTGGACTGCCCATGAGTAGGGAATTTGGACACAGTTTTTTTTTTGGAAGAATTCACTTTTAGTTACTCCCACGTAGGTAGATGATAGCTGTTTGTAGATCAGTAAGCACTAATCAAGTGCTGTCCCCCTGCAGAGAGGAGAAATTTCTTGCAATCCCACTGGCAGTATTGATCTGGTGCTGTATTAAAAACCCAAAGGCTTTTAGAAACTGTTTTAAAATCAATGCCAATCCTACTTTGTATATGCCTCTACAGTCTATCAGTTCAGTGTCGTGACGGATTATGCAGAATTAATAACCTGTATTAATTTTGGCATCCAGACAAAGATTATTAGTAACTATGAAAACTGTTTATTAACATTAAAACTCACCAGAAAACTTATTCACAAGGTTCAAAATATGCACTGCTTGGAGATTTATACACACAGGGAACAGGCAGAACTAGAACATTTATTTCTTCAAGTGGCAAACGCAGACATCATACTGGAAGAGAAGATTCTAGCGGTTGATTATACTGCGTATCCACTAGAGGACAGAGGAAGCTCCTTTCTGCTTATGGCGGAAGGCAGTTAGTGAATTAGGAGAGGCTTTTAAGTATTTACTCACAAAATAGTATCAGACAGTACCCAGAGCATGTGGAGGAGTTGCTGTTGGTGGTCTCAAAGGCATTAGAGGCTTTGGAGTTTCCCAGGCTCTTTTCTCAGGAAGCTGGGAGTCTATAGCATAGTCTCTGACCTGGTTCCTCTCGATTCCTGACTCAGCAGAAGCCTTGCAGAGGGAGAAGGCAGGATGCAATGAGGAGCAGCAGCCGTAGGCACAAATAGAACGGCAGAGCACGGCAGAGCACACTGACTTCACCTGCGTGTTTCTTTTATCAGTGTGGGCCAAGACGAATGGGCCTTTGGACACAGAATAGCCTATCAGAATGGCAGTTGGCCAAGCTTGACCATATTAGGTGAGGCCATAGGCTTGCTCTACCCAAATTTGGGGAAAGCATAGGCCTTGCACAAGGCAGACACAAGCTAAGTGTGTGTACTTTGCTTACCACAGGATGTAAAACAAGTCTGAGCAAGCCAGAGTCCTTAGACTCAGTGGTTCCAGGTTCTTTTGTCTTCTTTCCTGCGGTTGCTTCTCCCCAAAACAGAAGGAAGGAGAGCAGAAAAACCTGCCTGGGCAAGCACAAACCCAGGCTGGGCAGTGACTGGCTGGAGAGCAGCCCTCAGGAAAGGCACTTGGGGGTGCTGGTGGACAAGAAGCTCAACAGAAGCCAGCAGTGTGCACTTGCAGCCTGGAGAACCAACCAGATCCTGGGCTGCATCAGGAGAAGTGTGGCCAGCAGGTCGAGGGAGGTCATTCCCCCCCTCTACTCTGCTCTGGTGAGACCCCACCTGGAGTACTGCATCCAGATCTGGAGCCTCCATTACAAGAAGGATGTGGACATGCTGGAGCATGTCCAGAGAAGGGCCACTGGGTTGATCAGAGGGCTGGAGCAGCTCTGCTGTGAGGACAGACTGAAAGAGTTGGAGCTGTTCAGTCTGGGGAAGAGGAGGCTCCCAGGTGACCTTCTTGTGGTTTTTCAGTATCTGCAGGGGGCCTACACAAAATCTGGGGAGGAACTTTTCCGGATAGCAGGAAGTGACAGGACTGGGGGGAATGGAGCAAAGCTGGAGATGGGTAGGTTCAGGCTGGACATGAGGAGGAAGCTGTTCAGCATGAGAGTGGTGAGAGCCTGGAATGGCTTGCCCAGGGAGTTGGTTGAGGCCCCATCCCTGGAGGTGTTTAAGGCCAGGCTGGATGAGGCTGTGGGCAGCCTGATCTAGGGTAGGGTGTCCCTGGCCATGCCAAGGGGGTTGGAACTAGATAATCCTTGTGGTCCCTTCCAACCCTGACTGATTCTGTGAGTCTGTGTATAAGCTTATTTTGGGCCTATCAGGCCTACCATGACAGTATTCAGAGAAAACTCTATTTCAAAATGAACTTTCAGAAGTGGATGCTTCTGCGTAGAGTTTTACTAATGAGTGTGGCTTTTCTGCATTTGAAACCTTTTTGTGACAGTGTGAAGCGAATACTTCAAATACATCATTGCCAGCTGATTGCAGATGTTCTATGTACACATGTGGATGTGTGTATATATATACAGACATGTCTAGGCATTTATTCTGTATGTATGCTAATCAGGAGAAATGACTTATTTTACTATGCTGGTGATCAACTTGTTCTTCCAGTCTTAAGTTTGCTTTATCCCTGTGCTAGTTTGAGCCTAGCTAGCATGTTTTGGTGAGAAGAACTAGATGATAGGCTGAGAAATGAAAACAATGGTGAGGTCTGCTTCCCTCACAGTCTTGCTGAGATGTGTACAAAAGAAAGGCAAAACAAAGATCAGGTCAGTTTTGCTCTGCACTTCATGCTGGGCTGTTCTCTTCTGCTTTGCCTGCTGGGGAGAGCTGAGGCTGCTGACTGGACTCCATCTTGCTTTCTAACCTCACCCTCCTTTTGCTTGGCTGCTTCACCTTGCTTTTTAACCCTCTTAGCTGAACCTCCATTCTTCCTTAGGACTGGGGTAAGGTTGAGAGGGGTAGGGGGAAGGTGAGGGGTGGCTGAGAGCCCCTCCTGGGGACTCAGGTTTCTGGGAGGGCTGTTGTGTTTCTGTATTACCTTTTTCCCTTGTATATTTCTGTACATAACTGTATATACTGTAAATATCTGCTTGTAAATTGTGCCAGCTGTAAATATAAGCTTCATTCAAATTTGCAGAGCTGACTGAGTCTAGTCTGGGTGATTTCTAAAAGTGTGGGGGGGTGAGGGACACCCAAACCATCACAATCCCGTTCCAGTTGAAGTCTTGATTGTCTTGGCAGAGTTCAAGAGAGCATCAACTTCAATGCATTGTGCTTTATTAATGCATACATTTTACTCTGCTGTTCATGGAGTGAGAATAATAATTGAATGTGGTAACTATTTGGTGTAGATCAAATCTCCCCCCCCCTCTTTGGAAATCACCCAGACTAGACTCAGCTGGCTCTGGAAATTTGAATGGATCTTATATTTACAGCTTAGCTCAATATACAAGGAGATATTTACAGTATATACAGAAATATACGAGGTAAAAGGTAATGCAAAAACACAACAGCCCTCCTGGAAACCTGAGTCCCCAGGAGGGGCTCCCAAAGGCCCTTCCACCTTTTCCCACCCCTCTCAACCTTAGCCCAGTCCCAAGGAAGAATGGAGGTTTGGCTGGGGTTAGGAAGCACAGTGGATTAATCAGAGGGACAGCTGAGAGGCTAGAGAGAGAGAAAAGTGCAGCCCAGATCTCCCAAGCAGAACTGCCTTATCTATGTTTGGATTCTTGTTCTTATACCTCTCAGTAAGCCTCTGAGTGAAGTAGACATCACCCTTTGTTTCTCTTTCACAGCCTGTCATCTAGTTCTTCTCGCCTAAACGTTCTAGCTAGCTTCAAACTAGCACAGAAATAATGATTGGCATTGGAATGGGCTGCCCAGGGAGGTGGTGGAGTCACCATCCCTTTAGGTGTTTAAAAGGAGTCTGGATGAGGCACTTAGTGCCATGATTTAGTTAGGTTGGGTGATAGGTTGGACTCGATTGTTCTAGAGGTCTTTTCCAACCTGGTTAATTCTGTGATCTCTTACTTCATCCAGGATCTTCTTTGTGTGTAACTTAAGCCCCTGCTATTAAAGTCACTTCAAAAATTTGTAAACTGCACCCTGGTTGCCAGCATTGAGTAGCAGCTGAAGAGTGTTAGTTTGGTGACCTGAAAATGGGCCAGGTTTGGCCAGCAAGCTGGTTCCTGAGTGGGAACCAACCCAAAGAATGGCTGTTAAGGCATGGTGTTGTTTAAAGCAGTGGGATGGCAGTTTCTTAACCTGCTCACATCAAGCTGTTACTGCTGGGTTGAAAGTTTATCTCCTGAAATATATGTGGCTTTGATCTGAGAGCTGAAAGTTGCAGTTGGGTCAGTATGTCCCTCCAGGTGACAGAGAGCAGAACTGGAATTGGACAGGCATGCTTGGAATCCCTGGCATAAACTGATGGGATTAACACTGGTGTGGTGGGTTGGGTAATTGTGTTTTGGGTATTCAGTAAAGCATTTAGAACTCTAAACCTGGTTTCCAGAGCACAGGGTTTGAGTTTGGGTTTTGTTGTTGTCATTTCAACCAGGGTGACTGAATGCTCTGCGTAGGTTTAAATTGTGCTTTTGGGGAGCTGAGAGTTAATGTGTGGTACAAGCAAGTGAGAATATTCCTTTAGCCTGTATGCTTACATGGAAACTACTACTAATAGATTATTTTTTACCCTCAGCTAAAGATAATCTTTTCTTTGGATTTAGTTAAGATTAGTTGTAAAGTTTAAGTATCTAAAATCTGTCATTTAAAATCAGTGTTAGATGCCAAGTAATCTCACTCGACACCAAGAAGTAAGGAGTATGTAGTGTGTTTAATGAATAGTTGTTCTGGAAAGCCTTGGCTCTGAGCTAACTAAAATAATGGTTATAGTAAAAACTAAAAATACCTACCTTAATTGATGGTGTAATCCAGAAGTAAACATAGTACATTCCATCCTGATCAGCACACCGCCGACAGCGTCGCTTCGTGTTTCTCCATGCTAGAAATTACGTGGGGTAGTTACAGCTGTACTCTGCAGACAAAAAGACTGAAGAGTTTCAGCTTCTCAGCAGAACTGTAGCAGTGAATATTCTTTTTAATCGACTTCTTTCTTTTTTCCCAGAGTATAGCTGTTTCTGTTTTTCTTGTTGATGATTGACTGTCCCCACTTCAGAGCCAAAGTTAACAAACAAGTATCCAGTCCCTGGCGAATGGAAACCGTGTATCATTGAGACTATTAATAGTGTTTTCCAGAGGAAAAGGTTGTAGTTTTTGGTTGTTGTGGGAACTGCCATCTGTTAAAGCAGTAACTTTATGCTTGAATGTTGTGAAATATGTATCAGTATGAATAGTTTATGGACTTTGAGCTATGAAACTAGTTTTGAAACAGTGCATTTCATGTGACCGGGTGGTGAATTTTAAGCTTTCTACTTCTGATCATGTTTCTAAAGACCCAGTGGAAGACTTAGAACACCCAAGGATTTGAAGTGTTTCCCAAGTATCATCTTTTTTTTGTTTTTACTTTTTAAAATAACATTTTTAAAAAGAATTCCAGTAAAACATCAGTGATGAGCTCTGGTTTCTGTTCAGGAGTACATCCTCTGCTCTGACTTCAGTTGTGGGTAGTTCCACGTCTCCTTTAGAACACTGGTGGAAGTCACCTGGAAAGCTGAGTTCCAGAAGGGCTGTAGGAATGTGTCCTTGCATTTTGAGTTGCTTTCTGTCTTTGCATGATCTTTAGATGTGTGAGCAAGTTATACCAGAGCTTTGACAGGTGGCTGCTGAGGACGTGAATAAGGACAAGGATACCTGTATGTGAAGAAAAGGTTTTACTCACAGTTCAGGCAGTTGCATTTTGATAGTCCAACTTAGTGGTAGGAACTTCACTTTCATGGAATCAACCAGGCTGGAAGAGACCTCCAGGAGCATCCACAACAACCTAGCACCCAGCCCTAGCCAATCAACTAGACCATGGCACTAAGTGCCTCATCCACTCTGTGCTTGAACACCTCCAGGGACGGTGACTCCACCACCTCCCTGGGCAGCCCATTCCAATGCCAATCACTCTCTCTGGTAAGAACTTCCACCTAACATCCAGCCTAGACCTCCCTCAGCACAACTTGAGACTGTGTCCCCTTGTTCTGTTGCTGGTTGCCTGGCAGAAGAGACCAATCCCCACCTGGCTACAGCCTCCCTTCAGGTAGTTGTAGATAGCAGTGAGGTCACCCCTGAGCCTCCTCTCCTCCAGGCTAAACACCCCCAGCTCCCTCAGCCTCTCCTCTCAGGGCTGTGTTCCAGGCTTGTCAGCAACTTTGTCACCCTTCTCTGGACATGTTCCAGTACCTCAACATCTCTCTTGAATTGAGGGGCCCAGTTTGAGAAGGAAAGGTTTGTGAAACAAGTAGCTCTGTGTACAGAAGGATGTTTGTAGTATTTAAAGTATGTGGATTTATCAGAGTGAATCTATCTTGAGAAATTTCCTCCTGTTGAAGATTTGAAAGCTATCAAAAAAGGTTTTTTTATGGCAAACCATTTGTAGAATTTGCAGCTGGAAATAAGTAAGAAGTTGAAAAGCAAGACTAGTTTTCTAGTCAGACATGTAACTCTTGTTGCTTGTAGATTTGACCAGATAATAGGCAGAGTTGGTGTGATTAAGTTGTTGAGGACTTACCTCTTATTTATATATACTTTTATTTCATTGTTTGCAGTCAGAGTTGTTGGTGCACTTTCTGTTTTCATCTGAACAGAGATGGCTCTTATAGGTACCAATGTAACTGGGTGCTGCTCCTGCTGCCTCTCAACCAAACATCAAGTAGCCTTAAGAAAGGGTTTGCTTAGCTGAGGGGGAAAAAGCCCTGTGAGGGTTTGCATTTTGTCTCTTCTTCTTAATGATGGTTTGGCAGTCTTATCAATATCTAAGGGCTGGGGGTTGGGGCGGGGGTAGGGGGGGAGGTGGAATAGGCTCTGCTCACTTGCTCCATGTGGGATAGGACATGGAGCAATAGAGGTAAGCTGCAGCACAAGAGGTTCCAGGTCAACACAAGGGGGAAATTCTTTACTGTAAGGGTCATAGAGCACTGGAACAGGCTCCTCAGAGAGGTTGTGGAGTCTCCTTCTCTGGAGACTTTCAGGGCCTGTCTGGATGTGTTCCTGTGTGACCTGAGCTAGACTGTATGGCCGTGCTCTGGCAGGGAGGTTGAACTTGATGGTCTCTTTGGATCCCTTCCAACCCCTAACATCCTGTGGTCCAGTGTGTCTCTGTCATGGGAATTTGGTGGGCATCTTTCCTCCCACCTTATTGATAGGGTATGAGAGGTTCATAGCTAGGACTAGATGCTGTGCTCCTGATATGGTATCTCAAAGTTGTCTCAGCTGTCGTGACAGAATGTAATGAGTCTACATGTTTAGCTTTTTTCTGTTTAGATGGAACTACTCTTGCATGCTCCCTAAAATCTACAGATAAATTAATGCAACTTAAACAGTATGCAGGCAGCAGTTTTAACTATTCTGCTAGTCTCCTGCTTCTCCTACTGCCCATATGTCTAAGGTACTGTCCAGCAGACATCTTGTGATGGTTTGGGTGTTACCTGCCCCCCCCACACTTAAGAAAATCACCTAGACTAGACTCAGCTGAGCTGGAAATTGAATCAGTGAAGCCATATTTACAGCTTAGCATGATACATAAGCAGATATTTACAATATATACACAGCTATAGACAGAAATATACAAGTTAAAAAGCAATACAGAAACACAGCAGCCCTCCCAGAAACCTCAGTCCCCAGGAGGGGATCACAACCACCTTTCCAGCTTCTCCCCACCCCTCTACCTTATCCCAGACTTTGCCTTACATTAAAGGTGAGCTTGGAGGGTTGGCCAGGGGGGTTAGGTAGCAGAAGGATTAGTCAGGCAGCAAGTTAGAGAGAAAAGTGCAGCGCAAAGCCTGGAGAGAGACTCTGTTATCTGTGTTTGTATTCTCATTGTTATACATCTCAGCAAGCCTATGAGTGCAGTAGACACCACCATTGTTTCCTTTTCACAGCCTATAATCTAATTCATCTCACCAAAATATCCCAGCTAGGCTCAAACTAGCACACATCTGTGTAGTTAAACAAGTGGCTGATGCCTCTGAAAAATAATGGGGATGATGCAGTTTTTATCAGAGAGAGACCTTTATTTGGTTCTAGTAGTTTAATGTACATCTTTAATAAGTTCAGGTGCCCATTGTGGGTTTTTTCCCATTTTATGGGGCAGATGGACATAAGAAAACTTCCTTCCCAGTAGTGAAGTATTCGTTGGGCATGCAAATGAGGAAAGGAGATCTTGGGTTCTGACATTCATTGGTCTTAACTGCAGGCTGAAGTGCAGTGTAATGATTCTGTTTCTCTTTTCAGGACATAAGGGACGGTTTCACGTGATAGAATGGATGAACAATCACAAGGCATGCAAGGGCCTACTGCTCCACCATTTCAGCCACAGGTAGGTTTTTGGTAGCAGTTGTTTTTTTTTTTTAACAGTTATTCAGGACTGCCTGCTATTGCTTCTAAGGAAAGAGAGAAATTAGAATGCATTATTTCCTGTAGGGACAGAGAAGCAGCAAACAGACTGTGTTCTGGTGATCTTGAAACTAATGGAGTGTCAGTTTTAAATTTCAGTGAAAATAATTGCTTCTCACTTTTCATAGAATCAACCAGGCTGGAAGAGACCTCCAAGAGCATCCAGTCCAACCTAGCACCCAGCCCTGTCCAGTCATCTAGACCATGGCACTAAGTGCCTCATCCACTCTGTGCTTGAACACCTCCAGGGACGGTGACTCCACCACCTCCCTGAGCAGCCCATTCCAATGCCAATCACTCTCTCTGCCAACAGCTTCCTCCTAACATCCAGCCTAGACCTCCCCCAGCACAACTTGAGGCTGTGCGCCCTTGTTCTGTTGCTGGTTGCCTGGGAGAAGAGACCAACCCCCACCTGGGTACAGCCTCCCTTCAGCTAGTTGGAGACAGCAATGAGGTCACCCTTGAGCCTCCTCTTCTCCAGGCTAAACAATCCCAGCTCCCTCAGCCTCTCCTCACAGGGCTGTGTTCCAGGCCTCTCACCTACTTGGTCTCCCTT
Source organism: Tricholaema leucomelas (assembly GCA_013400475.1). Classification (NCBI taxonomy): domain Eukaryota; kingdom Metazoa; phylum Chordata; class Aves; order Piciformes; family Lybiidae; genus Tricholaema lacrymosa; species Tricholaema leucomelas. The sequence goes on from WAAF01011380.1 coordinate 216,517, forward strand.
CTCTGGACACATTCCAGCACCTCAATATCTCTCTTGAATTGAGGAGCCCAGAACTGGACGCAGGATTCAAAGTGTGGCCTGACCAATGTTGAGTACAAGGGAAGAATAACCTCCCTTGTCCTACTGGCCACACTGTTCCTGATCCAGGCCAGGATGCCATTGGCTCTCTTGGCCACCTGGGCACTCTGCTGGCTCATCTTCAGCCTACTGTCTGCTAGTACCCCCAGGTCCCTTTCTTCTTGGCTGCTCTCCAGCCACTCTGTCCCCAGCCTGTAGTGCTGCTTGGGGTTGTTGTGGCCAAAGTGTAGAACCCTGCACTTGTCTTTGTTAAATCTCATCCCATTGGCCTCTGCCCACCCATCCAGCCTGTCTAGGTCCCTCTGCAGGGCTCTCCTACCTTCCAACAGATCAACACGGGCTCCTAGCACTTCACTAGCTTTGAGGATTTGGAGTTGGAATAGGAGTAGGAAGCAAAGATGAAGGCAGTTGTGTTTCTAAGAACTGGTGAGCTGTTAAACACTATACATTTCAGAATTGTACAGCGTTTATTTCAGACTGTTACCTTCAGCCTTCTCTTTTTGCACCTCCTGACAGTGATACTATGTGAGTTATTACCATTTCCTGTTGAAAACAGCAAGAGAAATTCTCAGTAGCTCTGGTTCTGTTGGTGTGATGGTTTGGGTGTTAGCTGCCCCCCTCCCCACTTTGGAAATCACCCCGACTAAGCTCGGCTGGCTCTGGAAATTGAATGAAGCTTATTATTTACAGCTTAGCAGAATATACAAGCAAATATTTAGAGTATATACAGTTATAGACAGAAATGTACAAGGTAAAAGGTAATACAGAAACACAACAGCCCTCCCAGAAACCTGAGTCCCCAGGAGTGGCTTCCAACCACCCTTTCACCTTCTCCTCCCTCTCCTTCAACCTTACCCCAGTCCCAAGGAAGAATGGAGGTTTGGCCAGGGGGTTAGGAAGCAAAGTGGATTAATGAGAGAGATGGCAGAGAGGCTAGAGAGAGAGAGATACAGCTCAGAGCTCCTCAGCAGAAGTGCCTTATCTGTGTTTGGATTCTTACTTTTATACATCTTGGCAAGCCTATGAATGAGGTAGACATCACCCTTGTTTTCCTTCCACAGCCTGTAATCTAGTTCTTCTCACCAAAACATTCTAGCTAGGCTCAAACTAGCACAGTTGGAACGAACATATATATAAAATATGTCTTTGGGTATCTGTTGGTGGTGTGAAAGGATAAAGCATCTGATAAGAAATAATTTTGAGATACAGCTTTTTGAGTGTTTTAGGAGATAATTCTTTGGAGGGGGTGCAAGAGCTTGTAGAGGAATAACCTATGAACATTATTGGTGGGGACTATTCTGAGGTAAAAGCTGGATAGCTCTTTACAAAGCTGGAAGCTAAAGCTTGTAATTTCCTTGTTAACAGCATATGTGATAGGGCAATTTGTGCCCTTTCATTTACAAACCCTGTGTTGAACTCTAGCTTGTAAAATTTAGTACATGTTCAAGAACCAGATTTTCTTAGCTCTGGTGTTTTTATTGTAGCTTTGTGAGAGCAAAAAGAATCTGGATTTAGTAGCATTTAAACCAATGTAAAAGAGAAGCTTAATCTATGCATTCAGGTGTTTAGAGAAAAACACTTAAAATTCATCCTATGGTTATCATAACAGGTCCCCATTGTTATTTCAGGGTTTCTTTCATAGAATGGTTAAGTTGGAAGGAACCTCAAGGATCATCCAGCTCCAACCTCCTGCCATAGTCAGGGACACTTCCCACTAGAGCAGGTTGCTGAAGGCCTCATCCAGCCTGGCCTTGAACGCCTCCAGGGAGGGAGCATCCACAACCTCCCTGGGCAACCTGTGCCAGTGTCTCACCACCCTCACTGTAAAGAACTTCCTCCTGACATCCAGCCTAAATCTCCCCTCTTCCAGTTTAAACCCATTACCCCTTGTCCTGACATTTCAAGACCATGTAAACAGTCCCTCCCCAGCCTGTAGGTCCCCCTCAGATACTGGAAGACCACGATAAGGTCTCCTTGAAGCCTTCTCTTCTCCAGGCTGAAGAGCCCCAACTCTTGTAGGCTGTCCTCATAGCAGAGGTGCTGCAGCCCTCTGATCATCTTTGTGGCCCTCCTCTGTACTCTCTCTAACAGTTCAGTGTCCTTCTTGTTTCCACATGAGGTCTGATGAGAGCAGAGTAAAGGGGGAGAATCCCCTCCCTTGCCCTGCTGGCGACACTCCTCTTGATGCAGCCCAGGGCACAGTTGGCTCTCCAGGCTGCACGTGTATACTGCCAGCTCTTTCTTTATTAACTAAAGAGAAAATAGAAGAGCTGATTAAATGGTGTCTCTAGCTCTGGGAAACCTTTCTGTGTTTTCTGTTTGCTGACTACAAACAGGTTTCATATTTCCTCATCATCTACTGAGTATGTGAGTACTTCTTGCTGATTCACTGGATCAGCTTTTTGAGGGCTGGTTCAATTTTTAGGAATATTACTCCTAATCTACAGATTCATTTTAAGAGTTTACATCAGTAAAATATTCTTCCAGTTTTACTGTGCCAAGTACTGGTATATATGGCCTCAAGCTGTGACTGGGTAGATTTGGACTGGACATTAGGAAAAAACCCAGCAATAGAACAAGGGGATACAGTCTCAAGTTGTACTGGGGGAAGTGTAGGCTGGATGTTAGGAGGAAGTTCTTGCCAGAAAGAGTGATTGGCATTGGAATGGGCTGCCCAGGGAGGTAGCAGAGTCACCATCCCTGGAGGTGTTCAAGCAAAGAGTTGATGAGGCACTTAGTGCCATGGTCTAGTTGGTTGGCTAGGGCTGGGTGCTAGGTTGTACTGGATGCTCTTGGAGGTCTCTTCCAACCTGGTTGATTCTGTTCTAATTCTTCCTAGAAAGAGGGATCAGGCATTGGAATGAGCTGCCCAGGGAGGTGGTGGAGTCGCCAACCCTGGATGCGTTTAAAGGTCATTTGGATGTGGTGCTTAAGGATCTGGTTTAAGGTGCACCTTGTAGAGTAGAGTTCTTGGTTGGATTTACTGATCCTGAGGGTCTTTTCCAAACTGAATGTTTCTGCAAGTCTGTGGTCTGGCACCCTTTGTGCAGAACTATGGACAGACCTAAAAACTACTGCTGTGATCAACTAGACATGTTCTATAAGAAAATAATGTTTATTCTCAGCTTGAGTTAACTGTCAAGCATTTTCATAACCTGCATCTCATTATTTGTGATGATTTGGGAGTTACTTACCCCCCCACACTTAAGAAAATCACCAAAATCATCCAGACTAGACTCAGCTGGCAGCAAGTTAAAGAATGAAGCTATATTTACAACTTACCAGAATACACAAGCACGTGTGTACACAAATATTTACAGCTATATACAAATTAAAAGTAATGGAAACACAACACCTCTCCCAGAGCAATCAGAGTCCCCAGGAGGCTCCCTGACCCAAACCGCCTCCCCCTTCCCTCTTTCCCTCCCTTCAGAAGTAACCAGATCAACCCATGTATATCTCACATGATAAATCTGGAGATCTGAGACGAGATGTCAAAAAGATGATGTGGTGGTTTGAGTGTCCTCTGCCCCCCCCACTTTAGAAATCACCCAGACTAGATTCAGCCAGCTCTGGAAATATGAATGAAGCTTATATTTACAGCTGGCACAATATACAAGCAGATATTTACAGTA
>WAAF01011380.1:220311-222811 GCA_013400475.1 Tricholaema leucomelas
ATCTAGTCCTTCTCACCAAAACATTCTAGCTAGCTTCAAACTAGCACAGATGACAAGAAGGTTAGAGGAAAAAGGGTTAGGTCAGATTAGAGAGCTAAGGCAGATGCAGCCACATAGACCACCAGAAAGAAGGCACAGGCAGAAGCGAGAACTAACTGAGCAGTGTGTGAGAAGTGAGTGCCTTATCTATATTTTGACTAGTTGCATTTCTCAGCAGAAGAATGGGTGATCTAGGGTGCTGTTCCTCTTTTCTTCTTTCTTTCTTCTCACAGCTAGGGATTTAATTTCTCTCAGTAAAATATTCCAATTAGCCTCAAACCAGCACATTATTGCTTTTAAAAAATCAGTTACTGTGTGAACTGCACTCATCATGAATTTTTGTCATTTGATTTTGATCTTGGGACAAAGTTTTGGGTTTGTGGGTCTGAGCTGAACCTGCATCAGAATATTATTTTGCATTTCAAGGAGAGTAAGCATAGTTGTTTGGCCATATTGCCAGAGCAATGTTCTTACCCTGTTAATCCAAATTGTTTTTCCTATGAACCAGATATGTACTTCAGTTATTGTGGATTTTTCTGCTAGTGGAGTATGCTTATGGTGAAAACTAGTAATGAAAACAGATTACTGTACTAATTGCTGATATGTTTAGGAGAAGCAAGAATTGGAATCGAATACAGCAGGCTTTGAGCAAGAGGTGAGGTAGTGATTGATGAAAAACTGTTTTGATAAACCTGTTAATCTCTTCTAATTCTCTTAGTCATTAAATTGCATAAATTATATGCTCTTATTCACAGAAAATTAAATTACCCTAATTACTGAGACCTTTTGGTAAGGAGCATGATAATATTTAGCCAAACAGTATAATGATTTAGTCCTAATTAGTTTGAAAACATCGTGTCAACTATACTGTGATTTTGTGAAATTGGAAGGAAACTGTGGAGGTCATCAGCCCTTCTGCTCAAGCAGGGTATCTTAGAGCAGGCCTCCCAGGACCGTGTCCTGACTGCTTTAGAATATCTCCCAAGGAGGAAGAATCCATAACCTCCCTGGGCAACCTGTGCCAGTGTTTAGTCACACTCAAGTGACTAGTGTTTATTGCTGTTCAGACCAGACCTATGTTTCAGTCTGTGCCTGTTGCCTCTTGCCCTGTCACTGGCTCTGTCTTTTAAAACCTGGACTTTCTTTTCTCTAGACTGGATGCTCTTAGCCTATCTTCATGTGAGAGATGCTGCAGTACCCTGATCATTAGTGGGCCTTTGAACTCTTTCCAATATGTTATGTATGGTGGTCCAGAACTGAACACAGTGCACCAGATGTGTTTCCACCAGTGCAGCACAGAGGGTAACATTCCTAATGCAGGCCATGACACCATTCATCACCTTTGCTGCAAGGGCACATTGCTGGCCTGTGTTCAACTTGGTGTCCACCAGGACCATGGGGTCTGGCCTGTAAAGCAGTTGTTTAGCAGGACAACGTCCAGCACATACTGGTAGATGTGGTTATTGCTGGCCAGGTGCAGGGCTTCCTACTTCCCTATGTTGACCTGCATGAAGGTCCCATCAGCCCCTTCCCCGAGCTGGTAGAGATCCCTGTGGATGCAACCATTCCTCCTAGATTTGCATCATCATCAAATTTGCAGAGGGTGCCCTTTCTTGCTGTTGTCCAGATCATTAATGGAGGTGTTGAGCAAGATTGGATCCAATATTGACCTTGGAAGTACACTGCTAGTTACCGGCCATTGTGCTGCTGAAGCTGATTTTCTGTTTGGAGTTAAGTGCCTGGAAGCTCTGTCATAGTTTATCTACAAAGTTAAAGCACTGTGCATTACATGGACCTGTGGAAAATGCTGATATCTTCAGTATTCCCAAACATCTTGCATGTTGTAAAAAGGATTATGCAGAAAGGTGGGAACATATGGGTTAGTGGTCTGATAAAGCAGGCTTCAAATTTTACAACTTCCTCAGGTGCAGAGTGGATGCTTTGCAGCATCTGAAGAGAGAAAAATGTGAGTCTGTTACTGAGGTTGATAAATAAACCAAAGGCAGCATATATCCTTTACTGTTTGCTTGGGTTTTTTCTTTAGGAGATTGGAGAAACTTGTTCCTGCTCAGCATGGCTGCTCTGCTCTGTTCTCTGTGCAGTATTCAGTGTACACAATAGACTTTAGTGAAGCACTTTGCTTTTGTTTCATGCAAATGCTGTTCTAAACATGTCTGGCTTTCTTTATTTGGTGGTAGCTGACCGATCAGTTTAACTTGCCAAGGAGGAAACACTTCATGGTGTTTCATAGATCTTTTTTTTCCTGTATGGTAGTAGCTAATATAAAAAGATAGGATTTTCTGTCTTGAGGGTTGTATTTCCAGTTAAGTTTCTGATTGCAAGGCCTGGAATGCTAGTACTGAGTGCCAGGGTGGAAAACTTAGAGAATCATGTGTATGTTTTAAAGAGTTGTCTTGTGTAAGTTTGAATTGTAAAGAAACTCCATTGCTGCGTTGTGTGT
>WAAF01011380.1:227811-231438 GCA_013400475.1 Tricholaema leucomelas
TGTCCTCATAGCAGAGCTGCTGCAGCCCTCTGATCGTCTTCGTGGCTCTCCTCTGGACTCCCTGCAGCAGTTCCATGTCCCTCTTGTGTTGGGGGCTCCAGAACTGCACACAGTACTCCAGGTGGGGTCTGACGAGAGCAGAGTAAAGGGGGAGAATCCCCTCCCTTGCCCTGCTGCCCACACTTCTCTTGATGCAGCCCAGCACAGGGTTGCTGTCTGGGCTGCATGTGCACACTGCAGGCTCATGTTGAGCTTTTCATCACCCCAGACCCCCAGGTCCTTCTCCTCAGGGCTGCTCTCAGCCATTCCCCACCCAGCCTGTATCTGTGCCTGGGATTGCACCGACCCAGGTGCAGGACCTTACACTTGGCCTTGTTAAATGTCATGAGGTTGGCCTGGGCCCACCTCTCCAGCCTGTCCAGGTCCCTCTGGATGGCATCCCTGCCCTCCAGCAAGTCAGCTGTGCCACACAGTTAAAAAACTCTGAAACATCTCTATGTAACTTTTCAGGTTGTAAATATGCTTTAAAAGTGCATGGCTCAAATAAAGTGTAATCAAACGTGTGATAGTTGAAAGGAATTGCTGTTTTGAAAGACTGAGAAGTAGTTGAAACAAGCTTAAACCCAAACCCTGCCTGACCCTATAGCTGAGTGTTCCCTTCTTTCAAGATACAACTGAGTTTGTGTTACTGTGTTCATGACTAATGCATCTGTGTTTGGGGACCTTGTATAGTAGTTAAATGGAAATGCATCATGATATCATCTGCCTTTTGGCTGACCTTGAAATATGAGGTGAATTGCACTAATCAAAATAGTTTATGAGGACTCTGAATACTTCCAGGATTCACAGATTAACCAGCTGTGAAATAGCAGTTTAGTCACAGAAGTTGGAAGAGCAGTGAGCTGATTAAGTTACTGCAGCCAAGAAACATTAAGTCCTAGCATAGGACTAGCGTAGGAAGTGGGCCAGTTGGTTGCTCAGGTATTTTGTCTGTGCTAGTTTAAGCCTAGCTGGGATATTTTGGTGAGAAGAATTAGATTATGGGCTGTGAAAAGGAAACAGTGGTGATGTCTACTGCTCTCATAGGCTTGCTGAGATGTATGAAAGAACAACATAAATACAGATGAGGGAGTTTGCTCTCTGGCTTTTGGGTTGCATGTCTCTCTCCAACCTAACTTGCTGACTAATCCATCTGCTTCCAAACCCCCTGGCCAACCCTCCAAACTCACCTTGAACATAAGGCAAAGTCTGAGGTAATGTAGAGGGGTGAGAAGGTGGAAGGGTGGTTGAGAGCTCCTCCTGGGGACTCAGGTTGTCTGGGAGGGCTGCTGTGCTTCTGTATTACTTTTTAACTTGTATATTTCTGTCTATAACTGTGTATATTGTGAATATCTGCTTGTATATTGTGCTAAGCTGTAAATAGAAAGCTTCATTCAATTTCCAGATCAGCTGAGTCTAGTCTGGGTGATTTTCACAAGTGAGGGGAGCGGGTAACACCCAAACCATCACATTGTCTTTGCAGGTAGCAGTTTTTCAAACACTCAAACCAAAAATGATAAAGAATGCAAGACTCTTTCTTCATTTCTGCACAGGTGTAAGGCAGATGGAGATAAGATTCTCTCCAGTATTATTTCCATTCTTTTTTTTGGAGCTGCTCAGAGATTTTTGCTTTCAGACCATTTCCCTTGAAAAAATTTGTTCTGGATTTACATTGAAAATTCCCTGGCAATATGTTTTAATTTTGAAATGGAAGCAGAATAGTTACTTCAGCTCTGATCTTTTGAGATATGCTTAATGTATTGTTGAAGGAGTTCAGAAGGGATTTTGGTTACCTTTATATATTTGTAAAGGGTTAACCCTCCTGCGGGGGTGGTCTTAACCCTGACCCCAGGTGGTTTTGACCCTTCCCCAGGGGTGGGTCCAAACACTACCAAGTGTAGTGGTTAGCCCACTCCCACTTCCTAAGATAGGTATAAAAGCAGGGGAACTTGGTGTTTCTCTCTCTATCTCTCCCTGCCTCCTAGCTTACCAGCATCACCGTCCTGTTTTCGTTCTGCTATTTGTTTTGCCACGTGGCTGTAACCTGCAAGGTGGACAAACCATTGCCATCAAGCTGGTTGTATTTACATATTTTGTATCTTGTTTTCCCTTCCCTGTACCTTTTCTAACTTCCCTACCTCAAATCTCTTTTATTTATTGTTAAAATTTTCTTCTTTTAACTTCCAGATTGAAGTGAGTCTTTTTATTGGGGTCTGTTTACCTTTTCCTCTCAGCAGCTAATTCCCTTTCTTTAAAACAAAGAAGGAGAAAGAGGGAAAGGCATCCTAGAAAGTGTTGTTGGTTCTTTTAACTGTATTTGAGTCTCTGGGGAATTTAAACTAGAATTTAGATGATATTGCAAAACAAGATGTGTCAGGTTTTGTAGATTCTCTTCTGGACTTCTGTTTTTTTTTCTGCTGTTCCAATGCATGCAGTGTAAATTTCTCTGTTGTATCTTGACTTGCTGTTCCATTTCTCTGATTTCCTGTGCTCTGCAGGACCAGGAGGCAGGGCTAGTCCTGGCAGTTATTAAAAAAAAACAAAACAAAACAAAATATAAAATAGAGACTTGGTTTCCTCCTTCTGGGAAGACTGCCAGATATATGCTGCTTCAAAAGCTGAAATATAGTCGAGGAACTTTGATCAACAACATTAAGTTAATTCTTCCTTCATTTTCAGTGCATGAAAAACCTGAAAGGTCAAATGTGACCTGAAATGCATGTCAATTAAGGTGGATGTGGAATGTCTGGGTATTGGATAGAAGTCAGGAAGTCCAGCCTTTCACTGTTAGCTAGGAAATTTTTATAACTGTGCTTCTGTTAAGGACACAGAGGCATTACAGTATGTGTACTCTTAACAGCATTTCAAAAGCCATGATGCAGAGCTCTATCCTGACATGAGATTTCCCAACCTGACAGAAGATCTTTTCAATTCATAGAATCACAATCAACCAGGTTGGAAGAGACCTCCAAGATCATCCAGTCCAACCTAGCACCCAGCCCTGTCCAATCAACTAGACCATGGCACTAAATGCCTCATCCAGTCTTTGCTTGAACATCTCCAGGGATGGCAACTCCACCATCTCCCTGGGCAGCCCATTCCGATGGCAGATCACTCTCTCTGTGAAGGAGGCATTGTGCTGTATATATGTAGATAGTTTCTGTAGCAGAAAAGCTTTCTTATTTAATTTTTCTTTTAATTGAATTATAAATTTTGAAGAATGTACTTAATGCTTAGTAGGAAATAGAGTTGAAGAGTTGTGGCTTTATCCTGTTAGTGTTCCAAGTATCCAACACAAGCTTTCAGTTTCCAATTGAGGTACTTGGTGCATAGTGTGTGTCAGCACATGTCATTGTTGTGGAATCTGTAAGTCACTTTCCATCTGCAGGCTGACTGTGTGTGAGAGACTGTTACCCAAATGGAAAGTGAGATTTGGTTAACCTGTAAGAGGAAATCACTGTCTAAGCATATAATGAAATATTAGTAGAGTTCTGCACTTCGGCCACAACAACCCCAAGCAGCACTACAGGCTGGGGACAGAGTGGATGGAGAGCAGCCAGGAAGAAAGGGACCTGGGGGTAGTGGTAG
>WAAF01011380.1:231625-258515 GCA_013400475.1 Tricholaema leucomelas
AGGGGACACAGTCTCAAGTTGTGGCAGGGGAGGTCTAGGCTGGATGTTAGGAGGAAGTTGTTGCCGGAGGGAGTGATTGGCATTGGAATGGGCTGCTGGACTACATCCACTGGTTTCCCTGAATCTGCCCATTCAGTTACAGTATCATAAAGTGCTATCAGGTTAGTTAAGCATGACTTCCCCTTGGTAAATCCATGCTGACTACTCCTAATAACCTTCCTCTCTTCCAAGTACCTTGAGATGCCCTCCAGCAGGAGCCGCTCCATCATTTTTCCAGGGATGGAGGTGAGGCTGACTGGTCTGTAGTTTCCTGGAACCTCCTTGAAGACCAGAGTGACATTTGCTCTCCTCCAGTCCTCAGGCACCTCTCCTGTCTGCCACCATTTGGCAAAGGTGACGGAGAGTGGCAGAGCTATAACATCAGCCAGTTCTCTCAGCACCCTTGGGTGCGTCTTATCAGGGCCCATGGACTTGTGTAAGTTTAATTTCTGTAACTGATCCCTAACCCAGTCTGCACTGACCAGTGAGGAGCATTCCCTCCTCCAGGCTTCTTCTCTTTCATCCAGGGTCTGGAGTCCATAGGGGAGTTCAGACTTAGGTGTAAAGACTGAAACAAAGAAGGCATTCAGCAACTCTGCCTTGTCTGCATCCTCAGTTACTGAGGCTGCCTCCTCGTTCAGCAGTGGCCCCATACCTTCCCTATGCTTCCTTTTTCTCCTGATGTATTTGAAGAAGCCCTTCTTGTTCTGTTTTATTTCCTTTGCCAGCTTCAGTTCCAAACCTTCAGTTCCTTTGGCCTTCCTTCTTGCCTTCCTACAAGCCAACTTTCCTTAAGATTCTCTGGAAGTACCTTTGTTACAGGTAGTCACAATACTTAATTTCTCTAAAATAAATGTTTTCATAGAGGGTTTTTTGTTGTGAGAATTGATTGCTTTTCATATGGAGCTCTTGTGAGCCTATGATGATGTTTCTTGCTTTTGATTTCAGTCACTTTTTAAAATTCAACTTAAAATACTGCTGAATTTTTGTCTGATGCTTCATTAATGGAAACTCAGTATAGACAAAAGAGGAGGCATGCTGCTTTGTCATGAGGGGGAGGCTCTAATCCCTCTATTTTAGACCTGTGCATGGATACCGCTTTCCACAATGAGAAATTGTCACTGAATCACAGTGTCAGAGAATGGTAGGGGTTGGAAGGGGCCTCTGGAGACCATCCACTCCACCCTCCCTGCTAAGGCAGTGGCTAGAGCAGATTGCACAGGAACGCATCCAGGCAGGTTTTGAAAGTCTTCAGAGAAGGTAATTTTACACCCTCTCTGGGCAGCCTGTTCCAATGCTCAGTCATCCTCCCAAAGGGAAGAAGTTTTTCCTGAAGTTCAAGTTAAAAAATGCTGGGTTTTGTTAAGTAATGTAACAGAGATCTGGACTTTTCTTCTGCTTTCCCATTTTTCAACCCATTCTTATCTTGCATCTTAACTACTACATACCTTCCTTGATCTTGCAAGTCATGTAGTCTACAACTACCTCAAGGGAGGCTGGAGACAGGTGGGAATTAGTCTCTTCTCCTAGGCAACCGAGCAACGGAACAAAGGGACACAGTCTCAAGTTGTGCTGGGGGAAGTATAGGCTGGATGTTAGGAGGAAGTTCTTGACAGAGAGAGTGATTGGCATTGGAATGGGCTGCCCAGGGAGGTGGTGGAGCTGCCATCCCTGGAGGTGTTGAAGCAAAGCTGGGATGAGGCACTTAGTGCCGTGATCTAGTTGATTGGCTGGGGCTGGGTGCTAGGTTGGACTGGATGATCTTGGAGGTCTACTCTGCACTGGTTAGACTGCACCTTGAGTACTGTGTCCAGTTCTGGGCCCCCCAGTTTAAGAGGGACATTGAGATGCTTGAATGTGTCCAGAGAAGGGCAACGAGGCTGGTGAGAGGCCTCGAGCACAGCCCTATGAGGAGAGGCTGAGGGAGCTNCAGCCTGGTTGATTCTGTGTGTTCCACCATGCCCCATTTCATTTTTCCAGGTTAGGTTGGATAGCTGTTCTCTTCAGGTGTGTTTGCTTAGTGGTTTTCCAAGTTTAACTCCACCTTGAAGGGATGAGGTGACTTAGAATTCTTCAGTTATCCTCTCTAAAAGTTACTGGCATTAGTTTTGCAAAAGGACTTGCCAGTTTTGAATTCTTGTGAAGCTTTCCAACAACAGTGTTTATTTTCTGCTATTAAAATGTTATTTGGCTGAAACATGTACAATATTGATAAATGTTATAGGAATGTGTACAAAATGTGCGCTTGTGGAACTAAATGTGAGCAGAAGCAAGTGGTGGTAAGATGCTGCAGGAGAAAGGACAAGCAGATGGTGACAGAAACCACTCCTACTGAATTGGTAGTTGCAACTAGTCCAGATCACATGAAGTAGTAGTCTTGATTTGGTTTCCAGTAGGATATGTAGCAGAGTGGAAGCTGTTTAAATTGCAGTCTCTAGTGATTTAACAAACAGAAGACATACGATAGGATCTAAGGTCTTGTCTTCTCATTGTATCCTTTGTGCTTCATCCTCCCATATGTGTCTAACCTTCTTGTAATTATGTAAGTGGTGTTTATAACAATTAGATTCTCTCTATATATTACCTAAATAACAGAATTAAACCCCAAATCTTCATTACTTCATTTTCATTAATGTCTAAATTACACTTTGAATAAAAAGGACATCGGGGCAGTCAACCATAGATGAGGAGGGAGGTTATTCTTGCCCTGTATTCAACACTGGTCAGGCCACACCTTGAGTACTGTGTCCAGTTCTAGGCTCCTCAATTCAAGAGAGATGTTGAGATACTGGAATGTGTCCAGAGAAGGGCAACAAGGCTGGTGAAGGGCCTGGAACACAAACCCTATGAGGAGGGGTTGAGTGAGCTGGGGTTGTTTAACCTGGAGAAGAGGATCAGGATTGGCCTCATTGTTGTCTACAACTACCTGAAGAGAGGCTGTAGCCAGGTGGGGGTTGGTCTCTTCTGCCAGGCAGCCAGCAACAGAACAAGGGGACACAGTCTCAAGTTGTGCCAGAGGGGAGGTCTAGGCTGGATGTTATGAGGAAGTTGTTGCCAGAGAGAGTGATTGGCATTGGAATGGGCTGCCCAGGGAGGTGGTGGAGTCACCGTCCCTGGAGGTGTTCACCAAAGCCTGGATGAGGCACTTAGTGCCATGGTCTGGTTGATTGGCTAGGGCTGGGTGCTAGGTTGGACTGGATGATCTTGGAGGTCTCTTCCAACCTGGTTGATTCTATGATTTTATGAACATAGCAGTATACATGTGAAGAGCTTCCAGATCAGCTCCTTAACATGTGTTGAATCTGAGGTCCAGACTATACTGATGATACTGAAAGCTGATGTCTGAGGTAGGAGTACATCTCTGCTGCTGCCACCCAAGGTAACCCTTGGAACAGAGCTATCAGCAGCACCCTGAGGTCTGGTGTGTCATTCTGAGCGATGAGGACTCCAGTGGTCACTTCCAGCGGGGAAGATCCCGAAGTAAACACTCACAAAACATGCTTAAAGGCAAAGGAGTGGTAAATATCTAAAGTAATTGGCTGTAATGCTGAATGACTTTGCTTTATGAGCTGTTTTTTAAATAAAACTCAGTTACTCAACATTTCAAATGTTGTGTGAAACTACATATTACAGCAGTTCCAGATTTGTTATGTTTCTGCCCTACTGTGTTGCACCTTTCCTTCTCCTTCAATCCAATATTGCAGACCCCCCCGTGTCAGAAGCTCAGACAATGACTCTTTTTATCTAGCACTTGCATTCATTATTCATTGTGTGTTGTCAGGCCTGAATTAGAGATAATTAATCTTAGGGAGGTATTTGTAAATTCACAGTTGATGAAGCTCTGTCTCAGCACAGCAGTGCTGTGGTGGCAAACAACATTTGTTGTTGCTACTCAGTACCATACCTCAATATTTACGTGCATTCAAGTCTGTATTTTGCTTACTAGTTGGTAGATGGATGTTGCAGTGTCCCTGCTTCTGTTTTGCTTTGGAAATACTTGGTGATATTTTTGGGTTTGTATGGAATTTCAAACAAATAGGTTAAATTATCATTTAAATGGTGAGGTCTGAAAGACTTTTTATCATTTTCATTAGTGACAAGGAAAGCTTGGAGAAGTGATGCACTTTAAAGCAAGAGGATTTGTGTGGATTCTAACTTGGCATTTACTTCAGATGATGAGTTAAATTGGTAGCTGTTAGCTGATCAGATACAGTTTACACTTAGAAGCTAAGGCTTGGTGTCTTCCATCTGGTGGTTAAATGGTTCTAAACCTTGCTATGCCCATAGCTCTAATTGCATGTAGCTAAGAACTTCACTCAGAAAATTGACCTCATATACTGCAACCTCTTTGTTTAGTTTACTCATATACACATGGAACAGTTCTTGCTCTGTCTTACAGTAGCCTAGAAAGGGTTCTATAAATACCAGTATCTCTTGACAGTACTTAAAACTGATATTTCTAAAAGAATGAACAATGACTGAAGTCATAATCAGTGTTCACACAAAGGGACTGGAGAAGTGATTGAAGACAAAGTTACCAGAGATCCCTTAGTTGCTTAGCACACAGAGGGGAATGTATTGGAATAGGTAGAGTCATAGAACAGTTTAGGTTGGGAAGAGCCTCAAAGATCATCCAGTTCCAACCCCCTGCCATAGGCAGAGACACCTTCTGCTAGAACAGGTTGCTCAAGGCCTCATCCAGCCTGGCCTTGAACACCTCCAGGGAGTGAGCATCCACAACCTCCTTGGGCAGCCTGTTCCAGTGTCTCACCACCCTCACTGTAAAGAACTTCCTTCTAACATCTAGTTTGAATCTCCCCTCTTCCAGTTTGAACCCATTACCTCTTGTCATATCATTACAAGACCTTGTAAATAGTCCCTCCCCAGCCTTCCTGTAGGCCCCCTTCATATACTGGAAGGCTACAAGGTGTCCTCAAAGTCTTCTCTTCTTCAGGCTGAAGAGCCCCAACTCTCCTAGCCTCTTGTCATAGCAGAGGTGCTCCAGCCTTCTGATCATCTTCGTGGCCCTCCTTTTGACTTGCTCCAACATATCAATGTCTGTTTGTCCTTCTGCTTTTCCTTTGCCATTAATTGCTCTTCCTATGCTATTAATTGCACTAGGAGATGAAAAAGAGCTAAAAAAGGGAGCTTTTATTTTACTTAGCATTCTTCCTAAGTGGGCAAAATGAATTGCTGAGGGCTTTTAAAATGCTCTCTTAAGTCTCTTCAGCTGTGTTTGCCTTACTGATTTTAGGATTTCATAGTAAGTGCTAGCTGAGGTGTAATGCTTACCACAACAAGACTTATTACATGAGAACTAGCAGACCATACAAATGTTTACTGTAATTTTTGCTTATTATTAAGCTTTCACAGCACAAGCAATTTCTCTATAGGAATGCTAATCTTGTCATAGTCATTGAAAATAGAAATGGAGAGAAAAGAATTACAATTTTAAATAAGTGTATTACACTGAGCAATTTGTGCTGAGTAGAGAAACCTATCTCCAGCTTGAATTACCCTCTGATCCTGACCTCATAAGTGGAGTCAAGAATCAGAATTTATTGCTAGTTTAATTAATGCCCTACCAGTCTAATCAAAATGCAGCAGTTTTTATTGTTGGCCCATTACAGTGATGTTAACACTTGTAGTTTAATTACTGCTACTTCCTGATAATCGATGTGTGGAGCATCATCAGTGTCCTGAGCTCTGCTGGGGGGAGGATGCTGGTGGTGACTGTATGTAGTATTTAGCTGGATGATTTCAAGCAGGCAGTTGTTAATGCTTCGTGTTGATCCAAAAGCTTACAGATGTTAGACCCATTTTCTTAGACCTTTGTTGTATCTGCTATAGTTTCCTTAAGACTGTGCAACTGCACAAAGCTGAGCCAAGTCTAAATCCAGCTTTGTTACAGCTAATTCGCTCAGCAGCAAGCCATGTTCTGCTAAAGCCAAGCTCAAAACGTAAAGTGCAGGCCAAGAAGAGTCCAGACAAAAGGCTATGCAGGTCAGGCAGTATGTTCCCAGGACAGTGAGGCTGTGGCCAGCCTACTGACAGCAGTGGCAGTGTTGGCTTTTATGGGGATGCTAATTGTGTGGGGTAGGTGTGTGCAGCACTCATGCTAGAGGGGAGGAAGCGTGAGCTGATCTTTAAGTTGGCTCCCTGAGAAATAGTAGATGAATTTGAACTTGGTCTGCTTGTAAACCTATGTGTTGCTGCAGTTTTAGGGGAAGCACTAATGTGGCTTGATACTGTTCTGTCAGTTGCCAGTCTGCTACCTCTATTTGCTAGAAAGGTGTTACCAAATGGAATGAACCATAGATGAAAATGAAGTCAAACAATTGTGTTATTATTTTATCCTTATTATGTTTCGGTTTGTGCTAGTTTGAAGCTAGCTGGTATGTTTTGATGAGAAGGATTAGATCACAGGCTGTGAAAAAGAAACAGTGGTGGTGTCTACTTCACTCATAGGCTTGCTGAGATGTATAAGAACAAGACCACAAACACAGATAAGGGAGTTTGAGCACAGCCTGAGCTCTGAGCTGCATTTCTCTCTAATCTCACCCTCCATCTCTCTGATTAATCCACTTTGCTTCCTAGCCCCCCCTGGCTGACTCCCCATTCTTCCTTGGGGCACAAGGCAAGGTCTGGGGTAGGGTAGAGGGGCAGGAGAAGGTGGAAGGATGGTTGGGAGCCCCTCCTGGGGACTCGGGTTTCTGGGAGGGCTGTTGTGTTTCTGTATTACCTTTTACCTTGTATATGTCTGTATATAACTGTATGTACTGTAAATATCTGCTTATATATTGTGCTAAGCTGTAAATATAAAGCTTCATTCAAATTTCCAGAGCTGGCTGAGTCTAGTCTGGGTGATTTCCAAAGTGTAGGGGGGGCAGGTAACACCCAAACCACCACAGCTGTAAACCCCAAGCAAAGGAGTGCGTCCTGCAGAGTCATTTGGTCTGTGGCAGCTTTACCAAACAGATCTCCATGTCGTGTCTAATGTTGATGTGCACTTGAAAGGATGTTCTTAAAATCTTGCACTGTCAGCTTCCATTTTCCAGTGTAAGACATTCCTCTGTGTGGAGTTGCTCATCTTCTGGTGGTGGAGGTTATTTGTTAGGTTGTTCTTGTGTGAGCTGAAATGGCTTACTGTATCACAGTATCACCAAGGTTGGAAGAGACCTCACAGATCATCAAGTCCAACCTGTTACCACAGAGCTCAAGGCTAGACCATGGCACCAAGTGCCACGTCCAGTCCTGCCTTGAACAGCTCCAGGGACGGCGACTCCATCACCTCCCTGGGCAGCCCATTCCAGTAGCCAATGACTCTCTCAGTGAAGAACTTTCTCCTCACCTCAAGCCTAAATTTCCCCTGGCGTAGCTTGAGGCTGTGTCCTCTTGTTCTGGTGCTGGCTGCCTGAGAGAAGAGAGCAACCTCCTCCTGGCTACAGCCACCCCTCAGGTAGTTAGTGCGCTGGGGGGCTCCACTCTGAACTGCAGTGCTTTGGCAGAATGGAAAGATAATTCATTGAGTAAGAAAAATCTCTGCAAGTTGCTTTGAATCTGCAATGATAAGACAGGGACTCTCCAGAGGCCATGAATTGAGTGGGTTTTCATATTTATTTTGGGTTCTGGGTTTTCCTTCTCAATCTGTCTGTTGGAGGAGGTTAATGGCTATGAAATGTAAATTCTAGATGTCTGGGGAATTCTATTTGTAGTCTTGAGGATAGATCTGGGCCAAAGTCTAATGGAGAACTTGAAGAAGGCTATACAGTAAGTCTCTGTGGTTTGTGTTTGTAAGCATCAAATCAGACTCAGAGTTTTATTTTTTTTTTTGCTTTATTCAGGTAATGTTTGAAACATTCAATTTAGTAACAAATTTGCCACTCATGAATCGTAGGAAAGGTTTAGGGAGTTGCATTTATGAAACTCAGGTCTCCCCTTTTGTGAGAGCCACTGTGTGGTCTGATCTACTCCAGGCTAATAACAAATTAGAAGTACTGGGAATACACATTTTATCTTTCCTTCCTATGTCTTCTAGATCTTTCACAGTCCTGAGCTTTACTTCTGTCATGTTGTTATTCCTCTATAATTAATGTATGTCCCTATCAGAGTCACAGCTTATAAAAAAAAAAAATGTGTTCAGAAAATGTGCTTGTCTGGGTGAGTAGGGAAACACTCCTGGTAGAGGTGATTTAATCTGCCTCTTGGTAGTCTGGAACAGTCATTAGCAGGTGCAAATTGCCCTGGTTTTTCACCCAGTGAAACTGGAAATGTGGATCTGGAAATTGCGCTTCATGCAATTTCTCCACATGTAGGTAATTTCAGTCTGCAGCTTTGGGTTCTCCAGGGGTGTTTGGAGTTTTCTGGCTATGTCTAAATTTTGTGTCGCTTACAAGGACCATTTTTTTTCTCTCATTGTTACCTGGAACTTACCAAAATGCCAAACTTCAAGATGTGCCCCTGTGCCTGCCTACTGTTTTCTCTGCTCCCTGGTACATGATGCCTTTGATTGTTTTGGGAGGGGCAGTATGAGACGGCTCATCTTCTGGTTTCTGAGGTTACAGGGAAAGGTGATTATAATTTCATGCCTTCCTTGCACTCCCTCAGTTAATGTGCTACCTCTGATATTTAGAACTTTCCCAAGTGTTTCCTAGAAAATTCATTCCTTCATGACTGTACCCACATACTAGGAGTTTAAGTCTGTTGTCCAAACTGCTAAAGAGCAATGGTTCTTTATTCATTCAGAAGTGAGACCTCTAACAGGTGCAGGCTATTTCGTCTCTGTCACTGTGTGCCCTTATCCCTCTATGTTTCTGTTAAGGTTCCTCACAGTCTCCTTGAATAACTGCTTCTAGTTCAGTCTATTTCCTGTCATTCTGGTGTTAATATACAGGTAGTGGTGAGATGGTTTATTCTCTTTTGTTCTTGGTAAGTAGTTCTGTTTTCTTCTTTCTTCCCTCCTCCTCCCTCATACTAACTACAAGTGGCATTTCAGTTCTTGACTTAGAGTTGTCTTTTTGTCAAAAAGTGAATTTTCTATCCACTGCAAGCTGTTTTTTTTCCAATGCCAGCTCTGAAGACAGAAGATTGGATGTCTGAAGAGAAGCCATGGCTAGTCAAGAGCATGTCACAGCAAAAGAGGTTCCACCTCAACACAAAGGGGAACTTCTTTACTGTAAGGGTCACAGAGCACTGGCACAGGCTCCCCAGGGAGGTTGTGGGGTCTCCTTCTCTGGAGACTTTCAAGGCCTGTCTGGATGTGTTCCTCTGTGATCTGTGTTAGATAGTATTGTCCTGCTCTGGCAGTGGGGTTGGACTCAATGATCTCTTTGGGTCCCTTCCAACCCTTACGATCCTGTGTGTGCTTTGCGAGGACTGTGGTCCATGTGTGAAGATGGAAAATGAACACAAGGTTTAGCAGATCATATGTGGCCTCTGATTTGTTTGAATGTCTTTGGAGAGGATGAAGGAAGATGTGACTCACATGGGCAGTTATGCAGTCTGTTTAAGAGAACTTTTTACAGAGGTTGGGCAGTCAAAGTGCTGTTAACCCTTGTTTTTGTTTCTGGAGTTCATGCCAAGATAAGAAATAGAGGCTGTCAACTGTTGAGCTGTTAATCGTTTTGAGCTGGTGGAACCAGCTACCAGTGATTCTCACAGCACATAATAAATCTTTTCCTGGAGACTGTTTAGACAGAAACAAAGTCTACAACTGTCTGCAACTACCTGAAAGGAGGTTGTAGCCAGATAAGGGTTGGACTCTTCTCCCAGGCAACCAGAGACAGAACAAGAGGACACAGTCTCGAGCTGCACCAGGGGAGGTTTAGACTGCATGTTAGGAAGAAGTTCTTCACAGAGAGAAGGCATTGGCATGGGCTGGTCAGGGAGGTGGTGAAGTCATCAGCCCTGGAAGTGTTTAGAGGCTGGATGTGGCACTTGGTGCCGTGGTTTAGTTTACTAGATGATGCTGGGTGATAGGTTGGACTCTAGGATCTCCAAGATCTTTTCCAACCTGGTCAATTCTGTGGTGTGCATTGAAAATACATAAATGGAAAAGATAATCTCGTAAATACTGTACCAATGACCTGGATGTTAGGAGGAAGTTCTTCACAGAGAGAGTGATTTGCCATTGGAATGGGCTGCCCGGGGAGGTGGTGGAGTTGCTGTCCCTGGAGGTGTACAAGAGGAGACTGGATGAGGCACTTAGTGCCATGGTCTAGTTGACTGGCTAGGGCTGGGTGCTAGGTTGGACTGGATGATCTTGGAGGTCTCTTCCAACCTGGTTGATTCTATTCTATTCTAAAATTCCTACTGTCCTTATCCTTCTGAAGAGCTGAAAATACAATAGACCATATAGCAGACCATAACACTTAGGTGTGTTTTTCATGTGTTTGTGTGTTGTTTAGGGTGGTTTTCTCTGTTTGCTTTTCTTTGTTTTGGGTTTTCGTTTGCTTTTGTATGTATTGAGTCACGGTCCCTGGAGGTGTTCAAGAAAAGACTGGATAAGGCACTTGGTGCCATGGTCTAGTTGACTGGATGGGGCTGGGTGCTAGGTTGTACTGGATGATCTTGGAGGTCTCATCCAACCTGGTTTATTCTATTCTATTCTATTTGGTTCTTTTTATTCAGAAAGAAATGACAAATGAGAGAGGAAAGGTTCCTGCAAGTAGCATGTGGGTAATTTCTAAGGGAAATAGTAGGTGGCATTGCATGGAGATGCATGTTTGAGGAAGTGAAGTGAGGAAGAGACCTGAAGGTGGTTAGAAGAGGGAGTGAAAATATGAAGATGTTAAATATAAGTGTGTAGAATGTAGACAAACATAGCAGGAAAAAGTTAGGTGGCTAACCCAAGTGGGCAAACAGGAGATTCGTTGCAAAGTAATTTGGAACAGATGGGAGATGGGGAAAAAAATGAAGAGGAGAGATGTCTAACTGTAAAAGACTGTAAAAGTCAAGGTGACAGATGAGGGCTTGGAAAAAAAAAGTGCTCTGGTAAACAAATTACAGAACCCAAATCACTTTGCTTGCTGAAGGGAAGGAAATGGGAGAGAAAGAATTGGAGGTGACAACGATGTTTCGATCCTGAGGGAGTAGAAAAAGGAACTGTAGTAAGAGGCTAAGGAGGAAAAGGCATTCTCAGTACTGTGTGTGATTATGACATGGCAGAAATAGGATTAGAAACAGCTTGAAGGATATGTGCCCAACTACTGCGAAGGGGATGTGCCCAGCTACTGCTGTGTGTTTGAACAGGTAGGTGGAGGTGGCACTTAAGTCACTGGAAAACTTGAACTTGCAATAGATTTGTTTCCTACAAGGTTAAAAGTATCAATACAGCAGGAAATTAGAGCACAGAAATATTTGCCATTGCAGTGGGTATTTGTCATTGCAGTGGGTATTTGTCATTGCAGTGGGTATTTGCCATTGCAGTGGGTATTTGCCATTGCAGTGGGTATTTGCCATTGCAGTGGGTATTTGCCATTGCAGTACATTTGAGCACAGAAATATTTCCTATCTTGCCATAAAGTTAATAACTTTAGTTTCATTGTGTGAAATAATAATGATCGCTCACTTTGCTCTGTTTTTATCACTTGATTAAAGTATCTTATTTCTTCTGTGTAGATATTTGACTTGATGGATGCCAAAGCCCGTGCTGACTGCATTAAAGAAATAGATCTTCTTAAGGTAAAGGATTTGTCTGAAAGTTGTGCAGCCACTGTCAGAGCATGTTAAGGTCTTTGTGGCGATACTTGTGGTGCCCACTATTACCTGTCTGGAGGCCACACGTAGGGAATTTTCTGTTCTTTATTGCTGTCAAATAGACATTGAGAAGTAAATCCTTAGAGAAAAATGGGCAACTTTTCAAGCAGAAGTTTCTGGTAAAGCTGCAGTATTGTAAACAACTGTGTCCTATGTGAAGCAAAATAGTGACTTGGCTGTTTCAGCTAACAGTTTGGCATGCTGTTGCAGAGATACATGGCAATACTTTGAAGCAAGATTCCTCTGAATTTGCAAGTTTCCTCGTCATGTTGATCCTGAAATGCCATCATGCTCTTGCAAAATGTTTATCTGTAATTGCTTCTTTGTTGTATCACACTGAAATAGATTTTTAGGGATTGTTTTGTTTGCCTAAATAAGAACGTTTCATTTGTCAGTCTTAAAAGATAAGATGTGCTCTGTGCTAAAATGTGCGTTATTTTTCTGCTTCCTTAGCAACTGAATCATCCAAATGTAATTAAATATTATGCCTCGTTTATTGAAGACAATGAACTGAACATAGTGTTGGAATTAGCTGATGCTGGAGATCTTTCCAGAATGATAAAGGTAGGAATTAACTTTTTGGAAAAAATTAAACGCTGGTAATGTTCAACTTCTTCTACTTTTCATTCTCTGTACACTTTGAGAATTGTGGAGAAAAGTGGAGAGTTTCTACTGATGTTTTATTACATGTGGCCAGCATTGATGCGTATGGAAGTATTTTTAACACATAACTAGGCTGAAATCACAGGATGTTAGCGGCTGGAAGGGACCTTCATAGATCGACCCCAACCACCCTGTCAGAGCAGGACCACAGAGTCTAGTGCAGGTTGCACAGGAGCACATCTAGATGGGTCTTGAAATTTTATCCTCAGAGGAGACTCCACAACCTCTCTGGGGAGCCTGTTCCAGTGCTCTGTTACTCTTACAGCAAAGAAGCTGTTCCTTATGTTGAGGTGGAACTTACTGTACTGTCGTTTACATCTATTGCCCCTTGCCCTATCCTGTGGGAGAACACTCTCCCTAGGCAGGGCATGAGCTGTAAACATCTGAGTTCATGCTGCGAACTGCCCTTGGGCTGTCTGGGTCCCAGGACAGTAAGCTGTAAACAATGAGCACCCCACGCACACCTGCAGGGGCCTGAGCTTGCCACCCCATGGGGTGGACACCAGGGGATTGACTGACCTATCGATACCTTGTTTATAACTCTGAACCAATCTGTACCTTCCACATATGTAAACCTCAGCTCGTTGTGCACACCTCTGCTAAAGGGGTATAGAAGCTGTTGCACTGCCAGAATAAAGCTGTACTGCACTGCACTGACCATAAGGCTGCTGGCAGCTGAGTCCTCGTCAGTACCCCGATCGATTCTCGGCCTCCCCGGCGGCCTGCCTCCCGCACTATCCCAGGGCACAAGTGAGCAAAGGCTGTCCCTATGCCTTCCTTCCTGACCCCCATCCCTCAGATATTTATAGGCATTCGTTAGATACTACCCTCTCCACCTTCACCTCTCCAGACTAAGCAGCCTCAGGGCTCTCAGCCTTTCCTCATCAGGCAGTGCTCCGGTCCCTTCATCATCCTTGTAGCCCTCCCTTGGGCTCTCTCCAGTAGCTCCCTGTCTCTCTTGAACTGGGGATCCCAGAACTGAATGCAATGTTCCAGGTGGGGCCTCACAATGGCAGAGTAGAGGGGGAGGAGAACCTCCCTTGATCTGCTGGACACACTCTTCTTAATGCCTCCCAGGATACCATTGGGCTTTTTGGGCACAAGGGCACATTGCTGTCCCAAGGATATAATAATAGCACTGGGGGGGGGGAAAGATTAAAAACTGTAAAGTTTTTGTCCACCATTTAGGACAGTATGTTTTGACAACATTCTTCATTTGTGGCACAACTGCATTTTTGTCTTCTATTATTCTTTTCTCTATAGTAGTGGTGAAAATGGAGAAGGGCTGGCATAAGTTTATGAGTTTAAGAGGGACATTGAGATGCTTGAACGTGTCCAGAGAAGGGCGACGAGGCTGGTGAGAGGCCTTGAGCACAGCCCTACGAGGAGAGTCTGAGGGAGCTGGGATTGTTTAGCCTGGAGAAGAGGAGGCTCAGGGGAGACCTTATTGCTGTCTACAACTACCTGAGGGGTGGTTGTGGCCAGGGGGAGGTTGCTCTCTTCTCTCAGGTGGCCAGCGCCAGAACGAGAGGACACAGCCTCAGGCTGCGCCAGGGGAAATTTAGGCTTGAGGTGAGGAGAAAGTTCTTCACTGAGAGAGTCATCGGACACTGGAATGGGCTGCCCAGGGAGGTGGTGGAGTTGCCGTCCCTGGAGCTGTTGAAGGCAGGATTGAACGTGGCACTTGGTGCCATGGTCTAGCCTTGAGCTCTGTGGTAATGGGTTGGACTTGATGATCTGTGAGGTCTCTTCCAACCCTGATGATACTGTGAGACTGTGAAGTTTCTTCTAGATCATAGAATCATAGAATGGTTTAGGTTGGAAGGGACCTCAAGGATCATCCAGCTCCAACCCTCTGCCATAGGCAGGGACACCTCCCACTAGAGCAGGTTCAATTGGTAACCATTTTAGCAGACAGAATAAAGGTGAGAAGATATTTCATATGTTTGAGAAGTGAAAAGTGATTATGCAGTATGGGTTAATTGCTGTCTCTTGTGGTTTCTAACTGCCTCTTCTTTAGCTAACCCTTACTGTTAGCTAAATACCTGTTACCTAACCTTTGTATTCTGAAACTATTATTAACTTTTAGCTAGGTTTTTTACCCTGATTTGCCATCTGACAACTACTTAACCTCTTTCCCTTCCTTTTTATAACGCTGAGGCTTAGGTGCAGCCTTTGGTGCACTTCCTTGTGTGCACACAAGGGTTATTGTTGTCAACACAGGGCAACTCTGGCAACAAACAGTGCCAGTCCATTAGCATGGAGTCAGTAACAGCCAGGCGAGGAACAGAGTTCTGCCGTTTTGCTTAGGACCTACATGAATAGAAAATGTTAATTTCTTAATTAATGACTTGCATACAGATTCTCTTGGAGCCTTTGAAGGACATTCCCATCTAGAGTGATAATTGTAAGGTAGGGTAGTGAAAATGTTGGTTTTAAACAGGTTGACAGTGTTCTGTTAATATTTATATCCAAATCGGGTGTTTTTTCCTCCAACTCATGAATTATTAATTCTGTGAGCTTACATTTCATAAAACATAAAAAAAGGTTTGTCTTTGCTTTTGAATGCTCAGTTTTGACACAACAGTTATTAACAGGAGTACTCTGTGACAGATTGCCTTGTGGCATATCTGGTCTTATGACCCACTGAAGCTTTTTCCCCCTGTTTTTTATTTTTAATATATTTTTTATCTTTTTGTTTTGTTTTGTTTTTTTTAAATCCAGTGTGTGAATAATGACTTCTTCAGTGCAGTTTGCCTCATTACACCTTGTCCAAGTCAGTGGGTATTTCTTACAGGCTGGATCTTGGAGGCACTATGTGATTGTCCTCTTAACACAGGGATCATGTTTAATGTAGCAAACTTAGATTGCCGTTTGATGTTAATGACAGCCTATCAGGCTGTGATTAAATATGGATGAGGTGTCATAATGCACTCTGTCTTCATGCTGCTGGTGGAGGACATGATTTGGTAGACTTCTTGGACAGTATAAGAGTGGAGTTGTATAATGTCTTCTTAAAGAAGTATTTCAGAAATTGCCTGAAAAATAAATAATATAGAATCATAGAATCAACCAGGTTGGAAGAGACCTATAAGAGCATCCAGTCCAATTTATCACCCAGCCCTATCCAGTCAACTAAACCATGGCACTAAGTGCCTCATCCAGGCTTTGCTTGAACACTTCCAGGAACGGTGACTCCAGCACCTCCCTGGGCAGCCCATTCCAAAGCCAATCACTCTCTCTGTCAAGAACTTCCTCCTAATATCCAGCCTAGACCTCCCCCAGCACAACTTGAGACTGTCCTCTTGTTGTGTTGCTGCTTGCCTGGGAGAAGTGACCAACCCCACCTGCCTACAGCCTCCCTTCNGGGCCCAGTGCTGGCACATGTTCAGCTACTATCAGCACACTCAGATCTCTTTCTGCCTGGCTGCTGTCCAGCCACTCTGTCCCCAGCCTGTAGCACTGCTTGGGGTTGTTGTGGCCAAAGTGCAGAACCTTGCAGTTGGCCTTGTTAAATCTGTTTCATTGGCCTCTGCCCATCTATCCAGCCTGTCAAGGTCTCTCTGCAGGGCTCTCCTACCTTGTAAGAGTATGGAAGCTTCCTAGCCGAAGGGCTGCCTGCCACACTACTGAAGTAAATAACCATGTGGTGTTATTAAAACAAAAAAATGTGCTCTGCTTTCCAGTGTTCTTGTTAGAATGCTTTCAAACTTTGCTGGAAGATGTTGAGGCACCCCTTGGTACTAGGCTTGTGTGATTTGTAGGGAGGATCAATTTGGGGTTTGAAATTGTAAATGGCCACAGCTCGAATGACACTGAAACCGAGGTTGGTGTGAGGGGAAAACTGCTTAACTAGTTTACTTGGGTGTTTGTTATGACATTATTGGCACATCAGAGAACACTTACAAAGCTGCTGTGCCTTGCAATGCACCTTAACGAGTTCTTTAGTTCTTCTCTTAATGAACCACATCTTTGCTGCCCAGCTTTTATGCCATCCCTCTTGTTACCTGGGAATAATGCTGTCTTTGTCCCTATTGAGTAGACAACTAAGGAAGTTCACTTGCTTGGTGTATTCATAGGGAGTCTAATAGTATTCATACAGTCTGCTGTATGTATCCTCCCCTCCATTTCCCCCAGCACTCCCTCTCCTCCCCCAAAAAATAAAGCTGTACATTGAAATTGGAAGTATGTTGTGTGCTCTCTGTCCCTTTCTGTGTTTTAGTATGTACCTGCACGGATTTAATCCACTTTACCTTAATTAAACATTTAAATTATCTCTGTCACAGGGTAGTGTTTCAGTACAGCCTCCATTTTCAAAAGCAGGAGGATCCAAAATTGAGGCTTTCTCACCTTGCAGCTTTTAATAGCTTGGTAGAATCCTTGGATGTGGCATATCAATAATAACTGAAGGCAAACATAGTCAGCTAGAGGGAAGTCCTTGCATTTGGCTTACAGTTGGTTTTGCACTAAAATATGGGCCTCGGTACTGTAACCCTCATGTAGGAGTGGAGAGAGAAGGAAGAATCATAGAATCAACCAGGTTGGAAGAGACATCCAAGATCATCCAGTCCAACCTAGCACCCAGCCCTATCCAGTCAACTAGACCATGGCACTAAGTGCCTCATCCAGGCTTTGCTTGAACACCCCCAGGGACAGCCTTGATTTGCTGTGACTTAGGCTGCTGGATGCTGTTACATCAAAGATTCTACAAGGAGGCAATTATTAAGAGTTGCACTAGTTCCTCATTCTCATGGCCTATGGTTTGTGGGTGTCTGTGGTCTATGGATGGGCATGGAACTATGGAAAAGTACCAAGGCTAAGGGGAGTTCATGAGAACTCCTCTTGTTCCTTGGTAATACCGTCTCGTGCAATACAGAAATATCTTTTAAGGCAAGTTTGAAGCTTGTATCCTTAGTCATGATTGTCCTTCACCACAGACAGTGACAGGGCAAAAATTGTTCTAGGGACATTTTGGTTTGTGTTTTTTAATTATCTTTTTTTAAAGCAACAGTTGCTGTGTTGAATAAAGTAAAATGCCATAAATGAAGAAGAATCTACTAAATGCATTAATCAAGAAAATATGTTACAGTGATTCAGTAAAAAGAGCTGGTTAGTAAAGTCTGTGCTGAAGACAGTGAAACAAAACAATTGGAGCTATCCTGGAAGAATAACCACCATATTATTTCAGAAAACACAGGATGTTATTAGAAAGGCTTGTGAGAAGGGATGTTATCAAGACACTGTAGAATCAGCCAGGTTGGAAGAGACCTCCAAGAATATGCAGTCCCACCTAGCACCCAGCCCTAGCCAATCAACTAGACCATGGCACTATGTGCGTCATCAACTCTTTGCTGGAACACCTCCAGGGATGGTGACCACCACCTCCCTGGGCAGCCCATTCCAATGCCAATCACTCTCTCTGGCAACAATTTCCTCCTAACATCCAGCCTAGACCTCCCCCAGCACAACTTGAGACTGTGTCCCTTTGTGTTGCTGGTTGCCTGGCAGAAGAGACCAACCCCCACCTGGCTCCAGCCTCCCTTCAGGTAGTTGTAGACAGCAATGAGGTCACCCCTGAGCCTTCTCTTCTCCAGGCTAAACAACCCCAGCTCCCTCAGCCTCTCCTCATAGGGTTTGTGTTCCAGGCCTTTCACCAGCTTTGTCACCCTTCTCTGGACATGTTCCAGTATCTCAATCAGCAACAAA
The DNA here is from genome assembly GCA_013400475.1 of Tricholaema leucomelas. Classification (NCBI taxonomy): domain Eukaryota; kingdom Metazoa; phylum Chordata; class Aves; order Piciformes; family Lybiidae; genus Tricholaema lacrymosa; species Tricholaema leucomelas. The sequence continues at coordinate 249,791 of WAAF01011380.1, forward strand.
CTTCTGACTATTTTATTTCATATTTTTAGTGATTCTGGCAAATAATCTTAGCACAAGTGCAAAGTTTAAACTGATTATGTCACACAGATCTTGTTAATAATGTTTTGTGAAGGAGCATTAAAGCTTTCATCTAGAAAAGCTGAAGATACATTTTCAGCTTTCTCCAGCTGGATGGAAAATAGTGTGATTTCTACCAAATGCCACCTGGGTAGTTCACTCACTCCTCAGAGAGTACTTTAGAAGAATACAAAACTTTAAATACAAAACCATACTATAATTGCCTAGGTAGAGAAATATTTTGAAACTTCTCATCAGTATGGAGTTTGTGTTGATATCTCAAGTTTCTCTACTTGGGAACAGTGCATTCTTTCTCCTTAAACATTTAACTTGGTTGTTATAGGACTGGCAACGTCCAGGATTAGTAACTTCTTTCCAAGCAACATAATGCATATCTAAATTGCTCGTTGTAGTAGCTGGAGGTCTGCTTAGACTTGTTTAAAGTCTGATTGATTGTCCTTCTGATGTTTCACCAGTGGTGGATATTTTGGCCTTCTCTGTGTCAAACTGCATCAGGCAATTTCCCTTCTCCATGTAGTCTGGGATGCTGTTCCTCCCTTTTCTCCCTATGCCAAAATATATTACCATTGAGCTTACTGTGGAATTTATTTGCAGTACGAGGTGTCATAATGCACTCTGTCTTCATGCTGCTGGTGGAGGAAATGATTTGGTAGGCTTCTTGGACAGTATAAGTGTGCAGTTGTATAATGTCTTCTTTAAAAAGTGTTTTTAAAATTGCCTGAAAAATAAATAATATAGAATCATAAAATCAACCAGGTCGGAAGAGACCTCCAAGATCATCCAGTCCAACCTAGCGCCCAGCCCTATCCAGTCAACTAGACCATGGCACTAAGTGCCTCATCCAGGCTTTGCTTGAACACCTCCAGGGACGGTGACCACCACCTCCCTGGGCAGCCCATTCCAATGCCAATCACTCTCTCTGTCAACAACTTCCTCCTAACATCCAGCCTAGACCTCCCCCAGCACAGTTTGAGACTGTGTCCCCTTGTTGTGTTGCTGCTTGCCTGGCAGAAGAGACCAACCCTCACCTGGCTCCAGCCTCCCTTCAGGCAGTTGTAGAGAGCTGTGGTCAGTACTCTGGGGTTGACTAACTTGCCTATGCTGCGTTACAGGACAGCTTGCCCTTTCCGAAGGCTTAACGGGTGGAAGCAATTTTAGCTCCACTCGTTGGCAGTTTTGCCACCCCAAAGTGCTACTTTTGTGTGTGTGAAGTAACCGTGGCTCCACTGTAGGATCCATGAGACTGCAGCCTGAGTGTGTGGCAGTGTGAGGTGGCTATCCTTGAGAGATGCATAGACACATCATTATGGCAGTAGATTTGGTGGGAGCTCGGGGCATGTGACGTACTCCTTACGCTCTGCCTTCTCTTAATGATGTCTGTGTGGCCGAGCAGCGCTGAACTCAGGGTGATTCACATAGCTCTGAACTTGCTTGGTGGGCAGGTGCAGGTCAGGAGCTTCTCAGTGAGTTGCTTTTGTGGACTTAGCAGTGGATCCTCTGCCACTCTTCGTGCAGCATGGCAGAGAGTTCTGGATGCCTGTGTTGCCACTGAGGTTGATGTGATGACTGGTTGTGTTTACAGGCTGGCTGCCTGGGGTAGCTGAAAGGCTACTAGCCCATGAGTAACCATTCTCACTGCAGTGAAGCTGGTTATGTTGCTGGAATGGAAACTTGTCACTTGGATTTTCCAAACTGTTTTCTGGTGGATTGCTGTCTGGGGGGTATGCTAGAAACAGCTGCTTTTCAGACACATTGATACACGTGTCTGAACACACACACATATTGATGCATGTTTCAGACACGTTGCCTGGAGTTAGACTTTGTTTAATTGAGAGTTGGACTTTGTTTAATTGGAGGAGTGAATATTTTCTTTTGCTGTGGCAGTGGGAAGATTTTTTGAGAGTATGGAGCACATGTGTAAGGAAGAGATGTAGCATCAGAATTTATCAGGTCAGGTGTTTACTCCTTCCCAGGGCATGTCTTGGTGTTTTGGGAAGCCCTTAGGGGTTAACTGACTATACTCTTTGGCTATCTCTATCACACAGTGCATTGATGTGCAGTTTTAGCAATTACAGGAGATGGGTGATGTTCGTGTTTGAATGGCTGGTGGGACAATGACGATGTCTCTGGCAGTGTAGTGGAAACTGTACTCTGCTGGGCACACCCCTGTGTAGCAGGAAAATTACCTTTCTTTGCTCCTAGGGATGCCAAAGATTTCACTGTGGGAGAATGTCCTTTCAGGTTCTCCAAATACAGCATTTTCATACTAAATGCTGCATACCAGCTGCTGCTTCAGGGTGTATGTTTCCAAAAAATGTTGTGTTTTAGCAGATGGCTAAGAGAAAAATGTATTCCTCCACCCAGATGTAGGTGTGTTTATTTTTTTTAAATCTATTTGTTGTAAAATCTAGCAACCATTGAACCTGAGATACTGTTGGCTGCTTGTGCCTTGACACAAGGTTTCCTTACCAAGTTTTAAGTTTCTTCTTACAATAATGACTGTGAGAACACACCAGTACTTACTCTTCTAACTTCTTCTAGACTTACAGAATCTTATGAGCACACACATGTGCTTAGAGATTGCTGGAGCATAGCAGCCAAAGCATAGAATTTATGTACGTGTAGAGCATCTTGCATCCTTAGTGCTGACAGCGCTGCCTACTCCCTGAGTGACTATGGATACAACTTGGAGTATGGGTGACTGAAATGGCTTTGCCAGAAATAGCTTTTTCCAGATGCTTTGGAAGTACTAAAGATTTCCAGTCTCTTAGAGGGTGTTTATTCTTTCTAACAACATAATCTGAGATGACTGTAGAGAAGCCAAAAGACTAAGCAGACAGAAGAGCAGGCTGGGACAAGCTGCTAAGTGATCTGTAAGGGAGGAGAGGTAATCTCGCTGGGAAAAAGAAGGACAGTGAACTGGAACTAGCTGGTTAGCAGTTTTTCAGAGAAGATAGGCTTTGGAAAGTTGTGAGACAGGCCAGTAGAGACTGAGTGTAAGAGTAACAGATTGGAAAGCTGTGTGCTGGGAGTGCCAGTACTGGATGTGAGCACAGTGAAATTAGAGGAGAGCTAGTGTATTGGCAGAGAACAGCATAGGCTGGGAAAGGGTCCTACTGACTGACTACTAGTAGAGAGAGAGCATGAATGTGGTGACTCAGAGTGGTTGGGAACAGGACGCGGTTGTAGAAATGCAGCAAATGGGATGAAATGATAGAAACAGCGAAGGGACGCGTCTGGGATGGGGACAGAGAAGAGTCAGACTGCATAGGAATTACAGAGCAAATACAGGGGAACAAAAAGAACCTGTCCTGCAGCAGCATACTGCCAGGTTCAGGAGTCCTGTTGGCAAATTCTGTCAGTTACCTGCTGAAGGATGACCTGCTGTTGTGCAGGTTCCTTGGTCAGCTGCACTGTTTGCTGTGGCTGCAGAAGCGCCAGCTCCGGTAAGCTGCGCATAGTGATGTCATGGAGAGCCTCTGCTTCTGGGGCTAGTTCCGTGCTTTGTTCAGTCTAGGGAATGGCTTGAATCTGCAAAATCAATCATTCAAAGGCTAGGAGATCCTACAACTGAGAATCACACAGTCCAGGGAGTTGCAGGTTTATGCCTTCTTCGGAGAACCACTGCTCTGTTCAGTGTTAAGGGTGCAGCTACTCCAAGTAGAAATCATGATGATGCAGTACATGCACCACCATCTGTTGTGGTGGTGCTGCCTTCTCTGCTACAGTGCTACTTTCTAAAGCAGGGAATTAAAGACAAAGGTTTCATAGTTAATACAATAGAGTGTTCTTCCACAATGTCCTTACTGTTTCTACAACTGTTCCTAAGAGGTACTGCATAAACTACTGGTTTTTTTGGTAGGAATTTATAGTTGCTTATTCAGTGTTTCCAATAATCAAGGTAAAACTCTGGGGTTTGATTTGTAGAAGTATTGAGCATTCACAGCTTCATCTGTTCTGAGAGGGAACAGTGCTTTGAAGATGAACTGTTGCATAAAGCTAAGTACATAGAAAAGGAGGCACTTAAATGGGTGCCAGAATTAATTAACACTTTTGATCTTAATTCTTTGCCTCTGTTCTGTTTTATAAAATAGGGGTGTGGCTACCTCATAATTTCTAAGGCCATTTGTGAAGATAAACTTCACAAAGTTGATTTCATTAATTTGATATTCCAGTGATACATACCAGGAACCTCTACCTCCCTCCCTAAAACTTACATTTAATAATAGGTGTTGAACAGTGCACAATAAATAAAGCCTAGAGACATTTCAATCTGCTCATTAGCTGAGTGTCCTGAATGAATGAGGAAAGGGTCTTTGGGCATAAAGAACACGGAACTGAAAACTGCCCTTGCTCTCAAAAGGGAAGGAGTTATGGTGGCTTTAATTCTGAGATTTTGCTTAAACATATATCTACATCCAAATGCTTCATGGTTGTGGGAAAACCAAGTATTTTTGAGTGTTCTTTTGGGCTTGTGTTTTTGTGGTACTGACTTACCGTGATCTGTAAATGCAGATTTTAAATCATCAAATCTGGTTTTCATCAGTGTCTGTTGTGCTTTCCCCCCCGCTCCTTTTCCCTTCTGTGACTGCTACATTTAATAAAGAACAAAAAACCCCCCCACTACTCACCCCACCCCTTCCCACCTCCTCCCCAGAGCCAAACCTCCCGACTTGTAAGTCTTTTTGTTTAGCATATGGTTGCGTTTTGTATTATAGAGCGGTTTGGCACCTTGCTGAAATGACATCACTAATAAACGTTAAAGCTTCAAAATATTGTTTTCTCAATGCTTTTTTTCCACATTCTTTATCACCTTTGCTCTTTGAAAAGACTTGGAGTGTAGCTCGAAACGTGTAATAGTTAGGATACTGTAACACAGTATGTGCTAATTACACATCAAAGCTGAGTTATTTTATGTGCCTTTTCCTAAGGGAGAAACCTGGGGCTTTGAACCAGTTGGGCTAATATTTTTTTTTTGCCACTAACCTTTTTGTAAAGCTACTAAAAATCTTCTCTTAAGCTTGGTTTTTTTTTTTTTTCCCTTTCATTTTTTTAATTTCCCTGTAACTAAAAAATAGTGCATCCTTAATTCAGCTTGGTGTATACTCGTGCTAGCTGTGTAGCAGATAAAAAAAGAGGGGCTGGGTCTTCTCAGAATGCACAGCCACTCTGCACATGGAGCTGTGAAGTCCTGGAAGAAAAAGCAGAGGTGTAGAGCCCTGCCAAGGTGGGAGAGCTAGTTGCTAGGACATCTGACAGGTGCTCAGCTATCCCCTCTGTTCTCAACCGCAGGGAGAGCAGCAGCAGCAGCAGTTTACCATGTGCAGGTTAGCTGTATGTGCTGGTGGAAGAAAAGCTTACTGCTTGTGAAGTTTATACCCAGTGGGATAATTGGGCTGGGGAGCTGCCAGGCAGCCTTGTTCCATTTTCTGTGAATTGACTATTGTCTGTGTCTGCCACTGGAACAATAAGAACAAGCAGGCAGGTTTTCTGCTAAAAAGATTATTAGGCTGATACTGTGTTGTCTTGTGGACAGTTTCCTTCACAGGCATCACACCTGAAGCCACTGTGTAAGCCCACTGGCAGTACTCACAGGGACAGTAAAGGTGCCAGTCAACTATGACTTCATTTACCTGTTAGAGAGGCTCTTCAAATAGCTCTAACTGGGGCAGAAATCCTTGGGGTCTTTCATCTCCACCTTTTCCCACTGGTGCTAGGATTGTCTGGCTCCGTGAATCTTTAAGGAGCAGGGAGAACTGCAAGATTTTGTTACATAATAGGTCTGGGTGGTTTTCTTGTTTGAAATGCCCTGCAAACATGACTCAGAGAAGATTTTGAGGCTTTCACACAGTTGTTTTTGAACAATGTGCAACGTCAGTTTGTGCTGTAAGAGTAACTTAGGAGGGAAGATTTTAATTTGTCTGTCTTGTAGTAGAAAAAAAAAGTTAAGATGATAGCCTCTCTCTTTGCTCTGGAATGCTGTTGCTTTCTATGAGGAAGCTGAGCTAATGATTCAAGCACAAGTTTCACCTCTACGTGCTATACCAGTTTTCCCAAGAGGATTTATTGGAGAGAGATGGATGTAAACAAATACTGCTTGATTTAAACATGTTGCCATGTGTTTTAAAAAGCCTCCTTTAGCTGTAACAGCAGAGACAATGAAAAGGATGCAGTACTGGAAATTTTAGTTCAGAGCCTCTGCAAGCAGACCTGAATTCAGTGGATGATTTTTATCTGTGAACACCATGTTTGTGCTCACAATTTTGTTGCATGAGCAAATATGTTAGGTGCAAACAGACTGTAGGTGGACTGCTCAGCAAGGGAAAACGAAACTAATTCTTGCAGAGGCAGTTGGATTAAAAGAAATAGTGACTTTGTTCAGAGCTCTCTAAGGCATTTAAGTTTAACCAGCAGTCTTCTTAACAGCCTTGTTAATAGATCACAGAATGACAGAAACATTCAGGCTGGAAAAGCCCCTCAAGATCACCAAGTCCAACCGATATCCCTACTCTACAAGGTTCACCCTAAACTGTATCCCCAGGCACCACATCCAAATGACTTTTAAACACATCCAGGGTTGGTGACTCTGCCACCTCCCTGGGCAGCTCATTCTAATGCCTGACCACTCTTTCCATTGAAAAAAAAAATTCCTAATATCTAGTCTAAACCTACTCAGTTGCAGCCTGAAAGGTAAACATAACATAAGATCATAAACATGAAAGAATGCATACCACAAATGGAAAATAAGACACTTTTTACTTGCATTTTTCTGACAAGGTTTTCTCTTTCTTTTTAGCTGCCATATTTTGATTGTGATTGAAAGAAGGTTGCATGTGAGAAGGTGTTTTTATCTCAGTTAATGTGGTGGGCTATTTATTTATTAGGAAAGACCTTAGTTTTGTTTTGGTGATTTGGCCTTCTGATGCACGTAAGTACTTCTATTAGCAAAATTATTTTGTCTGTTAGTTTTTGTACTGTGCCTTTTGTCTTTTGCTGCTATTGACTAAGTAAAGCTACTTGTTTTGTAGCAAGATAACTAACAGGGGCAGACTGATTGTTTTAAAGTCCATGTCTTTGTGAATTCTGGAAGGGAAAAAAGAAATGCATGGCATCTTCATTAACTGGAGATGTAAAGAATTTGGAAGGACCACCAGGTAAATACTACTTATTAGTGATTTTACTGGCCATGTACTTAATACTTTCCATAGGTTCAATTGGTAGATGCCAAATATTGTTGTTGGTTTTCTTTTCTTTTTGCATTTGCTCTGTTTTTACACCTAAGAAATATCTGCTTATTGGTACACTGCTTGTGTCAATACTCTTGAAATGTGTGCAGATGTATTTCATCAGCTCATGATCAAGTTGGATGAATGAATCAAGACATGTTGGAAAGTTACTTTTTTTTTTTCATTTGTTCTGCATAGAAAGCAAGGAAAAGTGGCAGAAAACTTACTGTGGTCTGAAGAGATGGACAGCTCAGTCCTGAACAGTCAGACATAATGCCAGGGACATGGCTTTCCTTCTAGAATTACCTAGCCTTCGGAATAGCAAGTGAGACTTCTTTCATGTATATGAATCTCTGGTCTTTACTCTGAGATGCAGAGATGTTGAGGTACCTCTTCACTGGTCTATCTTTCTGAACTTGCCTACCCTTGCTAGTTGTGATTTGTTTCTGTTGTATTCACAGAGTGAGGACTCTTGTTCATGCTTCTATAATGACAGCTGCCTGGCCTCCTCTTTATTCTGATGGGTTTTTTCCTGCTAGTCTGTATTAAACAAACAAAGACTCCCAGAGAAAGATGAGCAGAAGTGGCTGAGAACTGCATTACATGCTACTCAGAAGTTCCTTCTAGTAATCCTTTCTGCCTCACTTTCTTCATGAAGTTCAGATTTCTTCCAACAAGTATCCAGTTGTTGAATTCCTGTGTTCTGATCAGTCTATGCAATAAAATGAATATTTAAGCAGAGCTGCTTTATATTTTTATAAGCCAGAAGTGAAGCTATGAGAACAGGTAGATGCAATGAAGATCCTCATCAAAACATAAAAGAAAGGGAATCTATTTGAAGCATGGAAATGATCATTCTCATTTTACTTTTTCTCCAATTCTTTCAGAAGGCAGCTGTAGCCTAGAGCCTGCACAGTGAAAAATTGAGGTGGTTGCAGAGTCTCACTCTCTGCAGACTCTCAAGGCCTCTCTGGATGCGTTCTTCTGTGATCTGTTCTAGATTGTGTGGTCCTGCTCTGGCTGGGGCTCTTCAGCCTGGAGAAGAGAAGGCTTCGAGGAGACCTTATAGTGGCTTTCCAGTATCTGAAGGGAGCCTACAGGAAGGCTGGGGAGGGACTATTTACAAGCTCTAGTAATGTCAGGACGAGGGGGAATGGGTTTAAACTGGAAGAGGGGAGATTTAGACTGGATGTTAGGAGGAAGTTCTTTACAGTGAGGGTGGTAAGACACTGGCACAGGTTGCCCAGGGAGGTTGTGGATGCTTCCTCCCTGGAGGCGTTTAAGGCCAGGCTGGATGAGGCCTTGAGCAACCTGCTCTAGTGGGAGGTGTCCCTGCCTGTGGCAGGGGGTTGAAGCTGGATGATCCTTGAGGTCCCTTCCAACCTAAACCATTCTATGATTCTATGTCTCGATGATGTCCT
>WAAF01011380.1:267803-278913 GCA_013400475.1 Tricholaema leucomelas
AATATTATTATAATATATTATAATTTATATATAATATATATATAAGATGTAATATTATTATAATATATTACATTATAATATATTATTATAATATATTATTATATCACAGTGTCACCAAGGTTGGAAGAGACCTCACAGATCATCAAGTCCAACCTGTTACCACAGAGCTCAAGGCTAGACCATGGCACCAAGTGCCACGTCCAATCCTGCCTTGAACAGCTCCAGGGACGGCGACTCCACCACCTCCCTGGGCAGCCCATTCCAGTAGCCAATGACTCTCTCAGTGAAGAACTTTCTCCTCACCTCAAGCCTAAATTTCCCCTGGCGTAGCTTGCAGCTGTGTCCTCCATATGTTATTATATGTATTATTATATATATGTATTATGTCCTCCATATGTTATTATATGTATTATTTTCACACAATGGAAATACTGTGGCTGCTCAAGAGGAAGAAAAAGGTTAGGTCTTGCTAAAAGTTGTCTTTAGTAGTAAAAACAGGTCAGCACCATGGACAAATGCAATCCTGGCCTGCATCAGGAATGGTGTGGCCAGCAGGAGCAGGGAGGTCATTCTGCCCCTGTACTCTGCACTGGTTAGACCACACCTTGAGTACTGTGTCCAGTTCTGGGCCCCCCAGTTTAAGAGGGACATTGAGATGCTTGAACGTGTCCAGAGAAGGGCAACGAGGCTGGTGAGAGGCCTCGAGCACAGCCCTACGAGGAGAGGCTGAGGGAGCTGGGATTGTTTAGCCTGGAGAAGAGGAGGCTCAGGGGAGACCTTATTGCTGTCTACAACTACCTGAGGGGTGGTTGTAGCCAGGAGGAGGTTGCTCTCTTCTCTCAGGCAGCCAGCACCAGAACAAGAGGACACAGCCTCAAGCTGCGCCAGGGGAAATTTAGGCTTGAGGTGAGGAGAAAGTTCTTCACTGAGAGAGTCATTGGACACTGGAATGGGCTGCCCAGGGAGGTGGTGGAGTCACCGTCCCTGGAGCTGTTCAAGGCAGGATTGGACGTGGCACTTGGTGCCCTGGTCTAGCCTTGAGCTCTGTGGTAATGGGTTGGACTTGATGATCTATGAGGTTTCTTCCAACCAGCGGCTGGAGCAGTCCGATTGAGTGCTGTGTATAGCAAGGAGTTGGCCCTCGGGCTGGCAGGGTGGGCTGGAGCAGCGGGACAGCAAGTCTCAACATCGTAGGTCGTTGCTAGGTCGTTGCTGGGTCGTTACCTATCTTCGGGCTCGATCAGGCATGATCAGGCTGCCGTTGGTAGGCAAGTCCCCAGTTATGCGCGATGCAATGTGTGGTGGCACACAGAGGCAGGTAAGGCACACAGGTAGCAAACAAAACAAAAGCAAGTCCAGCAAAGAAGCAAGTTTGCTAGGGGTTTAAGCATTTTGGCGAGTGCCTTTGACCTATAGCAACAAGTAAAACCAGCCCTAGAACCAGTCAAGATGGAGCTAAACAAGTTGAGGAGAGATCAGAATTAGGCTTTATGAACCATAGACTGCCAAAACAAACCAATATGAACAACAAAAGGAAATACCAGCAAAGTTGTTATTATAAGAACAGTAAAATGCCTTTGAAATGCACAATGTGTTCCTTCCTAGCACGTAAGAAAAACAGCAATCTGTTATTTTTTCACAAACAACATTCATACACTTTTGTGATGGTTTGGGTGTTACCTACCCCTCCTCCCCTTATAAGAAAATCACCCAGACTAGACTCAGCCAAGCTGGAAATTAAAGAATGAAGCTATATTTACAGCTTAGCACAGTATACAAGCAGGTATTTACAATATATACAGCCATGGACAGAAATATGCAAGTTAAAAAAGTAATACAGAAACACAACAGCCCTCCCAGAAACCAGAGTCCTCAGGAGCAGCTCTCAACCACCTTTTTACCACCTTCTCCCATCCCTCTGCCTTTCCCCATCCTTCACCTTTCCCCAGACTTTGCCTTACGTTCAAGTTGAGTTTGGAGGATCGGCCAGGGGAGTTAGGAAGCAGAAGGATTAGTTAGGCACCAAGTTAGAGAGAGAGAAGCGCAGCCCCAAAGCCAGAGAGCAAACTGTTTAATATGTTTATGTTCTCGTTCTTACACATCTCAGCAAGCCTATGAGTGCAGTAGCCATCACCATTGTTTCCTTTTCACAGCCTATAATCTAATTCCTCTCACTAAAATATCCCAGCTAGGCTCAAACTAGCACAAATTTGCATTTTTCAGTGGCATGTGGAGATGAAGGTGGTTAATCTTTTAAGAAGAAAAAGTAAGAATTTGACTTGTGTTTTAGATTTAAGTGGACAAGTGACATAATCTATGATGGTCTCCTCAGAAGAGGAGAGCCTTGTAAGTAGAGCAGCATCTGCTTTAAAGAGAAATATAAGAATTAATGTTTACAGTATGGTTATAGAATTCTTTCTTTTAAGATAAAAATTCTTTCCCCCTGCTGAAGTGGCTTTGTGTACTGGTTGCTGAATTCAAGCCTGAAAAGGTGTGAAATGAACTTTGTAGACCCCTTGAAAGCAGGGCCCATAAATGGAAGCCTCTAGAACTGTCTCCTGTCCTTCGCAGAGGATATCAAGGGAGGCAGAGCACCTTATTGATGCTTGAATACAGGTAGATGAAATGAAATGCTGCTCAGTAAGAGCTTTTTAACAAACAACAGTGACTGTAATTAGACATCTGGATATTTTTATATGTTTGAGGAGTTCATGGTAATGAAGATATCTAACAAAGCCAGGAACTGTGAAGTAGTACCTAAGTAATCTATATCTGAGGGTAATGAGAGGATACACAAAGAATTGTCTGCTCAGATGATAATGTTTCTAATTAGACTGCGAAATACCAAACTTCTTGGATTAAAATATTCTATATTTATCCTCACCTCCTAATTTAACTTTATTCAGATAGATGCAGTTATCAGCACACTGTGGAAGGTGAGAGAGGATTGATGTTCAGCGTGCTTGTGCTGCATCTGAGATGTGGGTAGTACTTGTGTTGACAGCTGAAATCCTCATATTGGAGGAAATGAGAGAGGATTACATTAGGATTAGAGAGGAAATATTTGATATGATCCTTATTTTCCTGTCTTCCAGAAAGTTAACTTTTGCCTTCTTGTTTTTAGAGCGTTTGGTGCACACTGGTACTGGTAGAGTCAAAACCATGAGTAACTGCTGAGATCTTAATAGGACTGAAAGGAAACTTGGGACACAGATGTGCAATCTTGAATTAATAAAAAAGAGAGAGAAAGAGACAGAGAAACAGTGAGACCAGAGGGAATACGTGCTTGGGTTCCACACTGAAGTTCAGAGAAATGCCTAAAGATCTGCTACTAGTTCAGGACAGAGTTTATTACATGAAATGTGCTGTTCATGCACATCACAGTCCACTGACTGTTTCTGGCAGCACTGTGGAGATATTACTTGTCGTAGCTGGTTCCTGTTACTGTGTGTGAATGGAAGGAGGATGTAAACGAGCAGTGTGAAGAGGGAGCTGCCCCGGGACTATAATTGCAGGAAGCTGTAAATCCTAATCTGAGGGTGAGAGTGCATGAGGAAGGCAGAAGTCAGTTGTGAGGGCGGGAGAGCTAGACTTGTGTTCTGAGGCAAAAGTCAGGAAGTTAAAGAGGAACAAACTGCTTCAACCTTGTGTTGTTTTGGCTTGTTGCAGGGGAATGGTTGCAAAGGGACTGAAGACTGAGCTGGTGTTAAACAGTATAAAACCCCCAAGCCCTTTAAAGCTTCTCTCTTACAAACAGAGGAGTCATCCAGAGAACAGGGGGTAGGAGGGTGGAAGGATGTTTGATGCTCTGTCTTGGTTTATGAGTTATTTTGCAAATTGCTTTTTTCCCCATCACTTCTTGTCCCATTTCCCTCTTCATTGTGGTCTAATGTCAGAATTAATTTGAGGAAAAAGGTTTTGTTTAGCTCTTAACTTAGGGTGCCACTATCTCTCTCTGCTGTGATCTGATTGATCATGTCACTAGCAGAAGTTGCTTTGTAAAATTCATTTGTCATGCAGTTTCCAGTGCTGGTTTTCCTGAAGTTTCTTTCAAAGTTGTTATCGTTTTATGGGTTCCATAAACCTTTGGTGCACAAACCCCAGTGAATTCAAAACATAATATGTGCAGCACTTTATACTTGTTTACATGCTTTATAAAAATTTCAGTAGCAAACTGGATTCAGGCTTTCAGAGATAAAGAAGTGTACTAAAATTTTCATTAGCTGCAGCTTCTAACTGCTAATTATGAATAATACTGATTTAATTAGAATACTTGGTCATGGTCCATTTGAAACAAATAAAAATAACAAACCCTGTCCAGTGCAGTATTTTCCTTAACTCTTTCGATACAGCTTTATCAAAACAGTAGAATTTTCTACACTGTTATGTATCAACCTTCTTGAGAATAAGAAATGATTCAAAAAATGCAGAGGAAAAGAAGGCATTGGGTGGTGTCCGTTTGAAGGATATGGGACTGCTGGAGCGGGTCCGGAGGAGAGCCACGAAGATGATCAGAGGGCTGCAGCAGCTCTGCTATGAGGACAGGCTGAGAGAGTTGGGGCTCTGCAGCCTGGAGAGGAGAAGGCTTCGAGGAGACCTTAGAGTGGCTTTCCAGTATCTGAAGGGAGCCTACAGGAAGGCTGGGGAGGGACTATTGACAAGGTCTGGTAATGTTAGGATGAGGGGAATGGGTTTAAACTGGAAGAGGGGAGATTTAGATTGGATGTTAGGAGGAAGTTCTTTACAGTGAGGGTGGTGAGGCACTGGAATGGGTTGCCCAGGGAGGTTGTGGATGCTTCTTCCCTGGAGGCGTTTAAAGCCAGGCTGGATGAGGCCTTGAGCAACCTGCTCTAGTGGGAGGTGTCCCTGCCTATGGCAGGGGGTTGGAGCTGGATGATCTTTGAGGTCCCTTCCAACCTAAACCATTCTGTGATTCTATGATTCTATGGCTTCAGAAGATTTTAATATTATGAGTGGGAGGATGATCTGAGAGAGGCACCTTACTGTTTCCCTGTGTTAGGAGGGTTTTTGTTGTTGATTTTGTTGTTTCTTTTAATGGCTGAATGCCAAGCCTTATGCTCTTTGAAATGGCAATTCTGAGGCCAGCTCATGGAAATGTGTGTATTTCTACCTGTGTAACCAGTCAGTGAATATAAAGATAGTCTATACTTTGGTGTTTCAATTACAGAAAAAAACCCAAGCTCCCCCCCCTCCCCCCCCCAAAAAAAACCAAAACAAAAGAAGAAACAAACCCAAACAAACTACAAAAACACCCAACCAAAAAATCCAAATCACCACCACCAAAACCCCGTCCAGAAACCCAACAGCTTCTGCTGTGTGATAAGCTGTCTGGACAGATACTGCCACCATGATGTGAATGCCTTCTTACAGAGCAAAGAAGCAGATTTCCAGTTCTCTTTAAAATGCTTGAAAGCAAAGGATCCTATGTGTGAGTTCTGGTGTTTCTTCTGTGGTTTGACAACTTGTGTTGTTTCCATGGAGCTCCTGTCCCCAGCACAGAGCTGCATTAGGAGGGATTTGGTTGTGAGCTCGTGCTGGTTGTGGGAAATAAAATAACCTTGTAAAAGTGGGTGCATATACTCTCCTTTGCACTGATGCTGGATCTTTAAGCCAGCTGAGGGTGTCAAAGCCATTGCTAGGGTGGTGGTATGCAGCACCATTTTACTGTGAATAGAATGAGCTCCTCCTGCTCTCCACCAAACCGTTCTAAGAACCTGCACCACCCGTGTACTGAAAGGCTGTCAGGGAAACTGCGGCTGATGCATCACAGTCATCATAGAAGCTGTAAAGAAGCAGCTCTTATTTTATGTACAAAGTCCTGAGATCTCCTGCAATATTTGGAAAGCTGAAGATAAGTCATAGTGCTATTGCACTGCTGCATTATAAAATAACCCAAGATATTTGTAGACTGATTTCTGCAGTTAGACTATTTGCATAATGTAGGCTAGGTTGCAGAATTACTTTGGCTCAGTGCAGTATTTTCAGTGATTGAAGACAAGCCTATGCCTTAGAAATCTCCTACACCTATATTAAAATAAATAAGTTAAAAAAATCCACATAGTTGTGGAGAATTTGTCATGTCAGTGGTTGGTTATCCTCTCTGCTTCGTAACTGTAGCTCATTTGTGACTTAACTATCTTGGCTTCAGCATCAGCCATGCATCTTGTTAAGCACTTGTGTGTTGTTTTGAAGTTCATATTATAAAATTCCTATGATCTTATGGATATTAAGTAATCCATAAACCATATCTTTTCAATTTCTTCAGTTTGGCTCTTTCTTTTTTACACTGAAGCCTTGTTTTGGAGTTCTTTGAAAATCAGAAGAGTTTCTACAGTGATTTTTAGCCCCCTTCCTGATCTCAGGTGGTTATGTATACCAATGCCTAGAGTGTCAGTAATAATTACATGACCTTCAAAAAACCCTGGTCTGTTAAACACCTTCTGAATTGCCCATGCCATTGTTTTGTGTAAGCATTACTAACATTTACCAGACAGATTTTTTTTCTCCTGGCTTAGAAATGCTTGATAGTACTTATTGCTGGTTATTGTATCTCACTGAACCTCTCAGTGTGTTGCTGTTTTTCAAGTGAACACGCTCTGCTCTTGAACTCAGTTGCAGTGAGTTGTGGTTTTGCTGGTAATCAGATGGACTCTGCATATCGTAACTCACTTCTACATAATCATCTCTTTGCCTCTGATCCTTCACGTCCAGCTTTTTGGCCCCTCATAACCACCATTTCCATGATGTCCATAACCTCCCCCAACAGCAGAAAGCTTCCATAAAAAAAACAGTGCTTTCTGGCTCTGCAGCGCATTCAAAGGTGGAGAGCTCCCGAGCAGCAGCAGCAGCAGGCTCTGAGGAAGCAGTTTATTTGACCCAGGCCATGTTCAAGGAGATTACAGTTCAGGCCTGCAGGTTATCCAAGATGTGCAAATGCAGTGAACAGGATGCTGCAGTTACATTCTCTTTTTGTTCTTAAAAACATAAGCACCTTAACGTCTTACATCTGTCTTTACAGTCTCACTCCTGTGTATTCACACGAGTAAGGTTACATATCTTTGTAGTATTTTGATGCTTGTTAACAAGGAAAACAATAATGATCCAAGAAGGAAAGATAATGTTTAATCACATCTGGTAGTTGCTTGCCAGCGGTACAGTACCGAGATTGCTCACTGTTTTCGAGACTCATTGAAATGCTTTCAGTTCCTGAATGTCAGAATAATGAATCTTTTGAGTCATGTTCTGTGAAAAACAGGTTACAAGTAGTACCGATGCCTGGATCTTCAGGCTGGTTTTGCCATTCAGTGACTAACGTAACTGTAATTTCAGTTCTTTTCACTTGCTGGTCATGGGGGGGTTTGGGTTGTATTTTAGTAACGGTGTTACACTGGGCTAAATGCTGTAAAATGATAGCACTTGTTCTTGCTTTTTCACTGTCATCAATCTTTCACAGCCGTATCAGACCCCTAATGTATCAGCAGGCTTCCCAGGGCTGCTGGTTAAAATTACCTTTGCTTTTGGTAAACTATGAACCTTCAAACCTCTGTGCTTTCAGCTGCCCCCTGTGGATTCTGTGAAGTCTTTCTGGCACATTACTCACTGCCAGCTACATGCATGATGTCTCAGAGCAGCAAAGGCAGTGCTGCTGTAACCATCTTAAGAACCTGATTACTATTAAACGTAGCTGTTGTTGTTAGATGAAATCTGCCAACAAAGCTTCAGAGTATACTGAACCAGTGTATTTACTGATGGATTGTGATGGTTTGGGTGTCCCCCGCCCCCCCACACTTTTAGAAATTACCCAGACCAGACTCAGTCGGCTCTGGAAATTTGAATGAAGCTTATATTTACAGCTGGCACAATGTACAAGCAGATATTTACAGTAGATACAGTTATAGACAGAAATAGACAAGGTAAAAAAGGTAAAACAAACACAATTCCCCTCCCAGAAACCTGAGTCCCCAGGAGGGGCTCTCAACCACCCCTCACCTTCCCCCTACCCCTCTCAACCTTACCCCAGTCCTAAGGAAGAATGGAGGTTCGGCCAAGAGGGTTAAAAAGCAAGGTGAAGCAGCCAAGCAAAAGGAGGGTGAGGTTAGAAAGCAAGATGGAGTCCAGCCAGCAGCCTCAGCTTCTCCCCAGCAGGCAAAGCTCCCCAGCGAAGGGAAGAAGCAAGTGCCCTAATCTTTGTTTTGCCTTTCTTTTGTATACATCTCAGCAAGACTGTGAGGGAAGTAGACCTCACCATTGTTTTCATTTTACAGCCTATCATCTAATTCTTCTCACCAAAACATGCTAGCTAGGCTCAAACTAGCACATGGATGTAAAATAAGCTGGAAGTTTTCAGAGGTATCCAGGCTTGCAAGTGCTTGGGGTGAAAAAGAAATAAAATTCAAGGGAGAAGTATATCAATAAGTGCAATAGAAATCTGAAAGCTGTGTCATGCCAAATGTTGTTTAATTGCAGCTCCCAATGTTAGGATAGTTGTTATTCAACACCCACTGAAGTACTGCTGGTGATACAGCAGAAGAACAGAGTTGCTCCTGGATGTTCTGGTAGCTGTTTTGGTGTTGCTGTCCACCCATTTGTGTGCCTGTTCTTTACAGGGGAAAGGCATTCTTCTTGGCTGTTCCTCTGTTGCAAGTGAATATGAGCATCCCAGGAGACAAAATGGCTTATGCAGTACTCCACTGTTTTGAACTGCCTTTCCCTAGCTTTTTCTCCTTTTAATCATAGAATCAACCAGGTTGGAAGAGACCTCCAAGATCATTCAGTCCAACCTAGCACCCATCCTCTATTCAGTCAACTAGACCATGGCACTAAGTGCCTCATCCAGACTTTGCTTGAACACCTCCAGGGATTGCAACTCCACCTCTTCCCTGGGCAGCCCATTCCAGTGGCAAATCACTCTCTCTGGCAAGAACTTTCTCCTAACATTCAGCCTATACCTCCCATGCCACAACTTGAGACTGTGTCCCCTTGTTCTATTGCTGGTTGCCTGGCAGAAGAGACCAACCCCCACCCGGCTACCTCCTCCGTTCAGGTAGTTGTAGACAGCAATGAGGTCACCCCTGAGCCTCCTCTTCTCCAGGCTGCACACCCCCAGATCCCTCAGCCTCTCCTCACAGGGCTGTGTTCCAAGACCCTTACCAGCTTTGTCACCCTTCTCTGGACATGTTCCAGTACCTCAACATCTCTCTTGAATTGAGGAGCCCAGAACTGGACAGAGTACTCAAGGTGTGGCTTTTCACCAGCTCTTTCTTTTGCAGCCTTAACTCAGAGCTGCAGTGATTCCTCAGGCTAGTGCTAGGGAGCCTCTGAAGTACCCTCTGCCTTCCTGGGGCTGAAAGTCTCCCTGAAAATGTTTAGGGGGGGAAATCCATTCTAGAATGCAATATATGATCTTTTTCCTTGCGTATCTGTTGAAGGAGCATGTGCTCAGTTTGTAGTGGTTTGAAATGTTGCGCTCAACACTGTTTACCAAGAAGGAAATCAGTTGAAATTAAGAGTTACCAGCAGCAGTGACCTGACCTGAGAGAAGGTAGTACTAGGTTACCCAATCCAAGTTGGGCCTTTCATGTAGGAAAGTGCATGCTGCTTTGGGTTAGGGATGCTTTTGTTTGGTTTTCTGGTTTTTCCTAAGTTGATTTGGTCGGAAAAGGTCTCCAAGATCCAGTCCAGCAGTCAACCCAACACCACCAAGGCCATTAAACCATATCACCAAGTGCCATGTCCACACATTTCTTGAGTTTTGGAATCTCTGTTGGTTTTATTCTCCCCTCCCTAAGAAGGAAGCTTGAGATGCCAGCTATTCTGAAAGACATTGTCAAAGCAAACCTTTAAAGCTCTAAGCATTATTAATCTGATTAATTAAAACTATTTAATCTGATAAATTGAAACTATTTAATCTGATCAATTAAGACTATTTAATCTGATCAATTAAGACTATTTAATCTGATCAATTAAAGCTATTTAATCTGATTAATTAAAACTATTTAATCTGATTAATTAAAACTATTAACCTGATTATTGGCATTTGGAATGACTTACATATTCATTTATACCTCTGTTTCCAGTATTCCTACAGGGCTGAATTCCAAGTAGACCAGGCTAATTCAGAAGTGATACAAGAGTTTGGTGTTAAACATAATATTGTGAGGTTTATAGTCTAATTTTTGTAGCTTGCAGTGTGCTGATTTTAATCTCTGACTGTGTTGGAAGGTGTTTGGCTTGCAAGTAATGTCAATTCATATTGACTTGACAGATTTCAGTTGGTTTTCATCATCAGAATATTCAGTGTGGTTTTCATGATCAGAGTATTCAGTGTTTAAGAAAATCTACCACACAAAATGGAAGTGAAAATGTCTGTAGATCTGTGGCTCATTTTGCTCTTAGGCAGTCATGTTGGGACACAGGGAGAAAGTTCAGAGACAATGCACTAAATGTGCTACTGCTGCTGTTTCTCTGTTGTTGAGCTGCCACACACAAACCCATCAGTCAGTCACTGTGTTTTTAATGTCTCTGAAACACCTCTCAGAATCTCTCTCTTCCAAATAACTTGTGACATAGGTGAGTAAGGCCTGATTAAAATCAAGGGGAGTGGTGTCCTGGAGTATCCAATGTGATTTTGCTCTGGGACAGCCCTAGTAAATTCTGCTTTTCAAGAGGAGACATCTCCAGAGCATACAGCTCTGAGGTAGGATTAAGCTAGGACAGCTGCAGGCTGGGGAGCTGAAAACCCCTTGCAGAGCCTACTTCTGCAGCATGTGGCCAAGTTGCTTATAGGAATTGTGTCTGCCTCTGGCCTCACAGCTTTTCCTGCCTTTCTCTTTGGGAAACTGAAGATCCTCAATTTCAGTCTCAGTTTTAGTTGCAGTTACTCAGACTTAAGTTGTGGTTTATTAGTTTTAAAAGCAACTTGTTTTTTTCCAAATCTATGTTTTCTCCAGAGGAAGAAGGAACAGCCTGTTTGGAAAAAGCAAAATCCAAGCTATGGAAGAGAATTTCTCGCTGGCCTTACTTCCAGCCATGATATTCATAGAATGGTTTAGGTTGGAAGGGACCTCAAGGATCATCCAGCTCCAACCCC
>WAAF01011380.1:279052-292754 GCA_013400475.1 Tricholaema leucomelas
AAAGCCACTCTAAGGTCTCCTCGAAGCCTTCTCTTCTCCAGGCTGCAGAGCCCCAACTCTCTCAGCCTGTCCTCATAGCAGAGCTGCTGCAGCCCTCTGAGCATCTTCGTGGCTCTCCTCTGGACTCGCTCCAGTTAACAGTTTATAAAGAAGCACAGATAATGTGTGCTTGAATAGTGTGTTCTTTGAGTTCTCTTCAGCAGAATTACTTTAAAAGCAAAACCAGGAGTGAATAATTCTGGTGATTGCATATCAGTTGTGGCGATACACTGCGTTCGATTCATTTTTCTATCAAGCTGAGGGGCCAGAAGTATGAATTGAAATTATATCTGTATCAAAATGGATAATATGGGTGGTTAAGAATGGTGGGTTTTTTTTTCCAGCCAGGAAAACTGTGCTTTTATTATCATATAGCATCAGAAATGTTCATTCAAAAAAAATCCCTCTGTGTTTATTGCAGTTGGTACACCTTATTACATGTCTCCAGAGAGGATACACGAAAATGGTTACAACTTCAAATCTGACATCTGGTCTCTAGGCTGCCTGCTCTATGAGGTAATGTTGGTATATACACTGAATGTAATAACACTGTTGTGTTCGTCCCCCTGTGTCTTAAGTGCTGGTTTAGGTTCTGGTTTTGGGGAAAATGCTACTTTTCAGCTTTTGGAATGTCTGCCTTTAATATTAGCAATGAGAGCTCTTACGTAACTTCAGCATGTGAAAAGCACTTTTACTCATGTGTTACTCAAGAGCTGCCTTTTAGTGGGCTTGCTGCAAGGATTTTACAGCCATTTGCTGAAGACTGGGCATAACTGAAGGACTTGTGAGTAATGGCAAGCACATGGAAAATTTTCCTAATGGCCTCTGTGTTTTAATGGCCTGTGCTGATTAAATGATTTTTGGTACTAAATGCTTTGAGAAATAGTAGGACTGACTTGAGTATGCAACCAATGCTCTCAAATACTGCAACTGGCTTATTTTAATGCAGGTTTAATTTCTTTATTTGAAACTTAAGTGAAACAATTGGAAAAAAAAGAGGTTGTAGTGTGCTTATTACTACTGGCTTGGATTAACTTTCACAATAATGACTTTTGCTGCTCAGGCTTAGAATCATAGAGAATCATAGAATCAACCAGGTTGGAAGAGACCTCTAAGATCATCCAGTCCAACCTAGCACCCAGCCCTAGCCAATCAACTAGACCATGGCACTAAGTGCCTCATCCAGGCTTTACTTGAACACCTCCAGGGATGGTGACTCCACCACCTCCCTGGGCAGCCCATTCCAATGCCAATCACTTTCTCTGGCAAGAACTTCCTCCTAACATCCAGCCTAGACCTCCCCTGGCACAACTTGAGACTGTGTCCCCTTGTGTTGCTGGTTGCCTGGCAGAAGAGACCAACCCCTACCTGGCTACAACCTCCCTTCAGGTAGTTGTAGACAGCAATGAGATCTGCCCTGAACCTCCTCTTCTCCAGGCTAAATAACTTCAGCTTCCTCAGCCTTTCCTCATAGGGTTTGTTTTTCTGCTCTTTCTTCTCTGGTTGGTTAAACTATATTGTCCCTGCCCATGGCACGAGGATTGGAACTAGATGATCCTTGTGGTCCCTTCCAACCCTGACTGATTCTATGATTGATTCTATTTACTGGGTAATTTCTATGGTCAGATTGGTAGATGACAGATAATTTGGAATGATATTGTTCTCTGAGAAAATAGAGGGCAAATTGAGGCAAATGAAGGTGTGAAGAACAAGTAGGTGTAAGAGTCTTTAGGTTTTGCCTATCATTTGTTAATGAAAAAAATTAACACTAGTGTGGAAGGCTGCAAAAAACAAACTCAGTTCCCTCAGTAGTAGCATTGAAGTCATTCTAGCCGTGCTCAGTTAAAGGTTAATATACCCAACTCACTTTCCATTTACCTACAAGCCACCTGCCTCAGTGAGCCAGCAGAACACATGCTCAACAGGTTCTGCACCTTCTGTTAGTTTAGGAGTTTGCAGAAAACATTGTCAGCCTCTTAACATTTTATGTTACTGCCAGGTTAGGTGGGTTGTCCCCAGTGGCACCAGCATTCTTGCGAGCACTAACGTTGCTTTAAGTGTTAAAAGGGCAAAAGAGCTATATTGCAGTTGTGCAGAGTTCACAGGTCTATGTAGAGCTGTTGCTTCTGAGTCTGGAGAACAATCCACAGGAATGAAGTGCAGGTATTCAGAAGTTCAAATGCTGAACTGAAAACTCATATTGGTGTTACTTAGTACGACCTGTGGCAAATGCCATCGCTTTCTGTGCTCTGACTTACACACTTGTGCAAGCTGGAGCCTCAAAATGCCATCAAGGTAGATGAGAATATTTCACTTTTATTACTCATTGCTTTTCTTGAGGAATTTTTTAACATCTGGAGACTAATAAACCCCTTGAATAATTATTCTATGAAATAACCACGTTTAAATGTTCGTTTTCTTCTGTCTTGTATGAATCAGAATTGTTGGATGAAAAAACAGTAGCACTTTTCTAAAGGTTTTTGGGTTTTTTTGAGCTTGCTGCTTTGTTGCTGGTGCAGTATATTGGACACCTGTGTGAATATTAATTTTTTTTTCTTTAATCCAGTAAATAATTTCAAACTAGATAAAAAATTCAGTTCTATTGATTAACATCTTCAAATTCCATTTATTTATTTCAGAAGCTTTGCCAGAATGGTATTTAAGTTGTTATTTGGGGTGGTTTTTTTCCCACCCTTATCACAAGAATAAAGTCGTAGCATACTTATTGCTGCTATGTATTTTATAGCTGTAGTATTTGGCAGCATCTTCAGCTGCAGCTTTTAATTTCTTTAGCAGTGCATTTATCCCATTTAATTGATTCTGCAACCTATCAGGTGTTTGGGGTTGGTTTTGGTTTTGTTGAAGGTGGTGGGGGGATTATTTGTATTTAATTTTTGATCCTTGAGATGTAATTTTGGAATTTTAGGTACAATAGATGCAAAATGATTACCATTTGCCTCCTTTTTAGTGATTTGAGAGCGATCACTTAAGGCTCATCAAGCCATCTGTGGGCTTTATGGTATTTTTATTATCCAGGCAGTTCTGTTCTTGGTGTCTTTTTGTGCTGTTTATTGCCTGCATATTAGTGTGTTTTTATTATATTGATTTCGTGTTGATAAGTGCTCTGGATTCTCTCCAGCTTAATTGGAGAAAAGCTGTGACATGTTTATCACTCCTCAATAAATGCTTAATTGCTGCTAAACTCTGTTCAGTTACATTTAAATGTAAGTTTAGGCTGATTTGCTATAATGTACATTTAAAACCAAACCCCAAGTGTTTCTAATGTATATTTCAATCTGTTATTCAGTGTTAGCTATGTGGCCAGTAAGAGTATATATATTTCAATCTATTATTCAGTGTTAGCTATGTGGCCAGTAAGAGTATATTATTAAAGCCTGATTTTATTTGTAGAGCCCAAGGTATTTCTGAAAGCTCAAAAAAAAAACTCCTCACCACCACTGGAGTTTTAATTGATATGCAACAAAGTAGACTTTACTAATTAAAATCAAGATGCTGTGCTTTTGCTACATGGACCTTTACATGGAAAAGTAGGTCTTACACATTTCCTTTTATTGTTCAGCGTAGCAATTGCATCCTTACAGGGTTGTAGGTTGGTGGCTTACAGTTCAAAAAAAAAAAGAAGGGGAGGGGGGAGGGTTGGGGGGGGAAAGAAAGGGAAAAAAAAAAANAAGGGAAAAAAAAAAATAAGAGAGGGAGCTGCCACCAGCCCTGAAGACAGACAGTGGGCTTTCGTCCCTCAGACACCCCCAGAATACTAATCAGCAAAGTCAGACCCTGGAGGTCAGGGAGCAAGTCAATCATTCTAGCGATCGTCTCAGTGTGGAGGATCAAATTAGCCTGAAAAATTCAGCTGCTGGGAGGAGAGGGCGAGCAGCTGTCAGGGGCAGCAGCGAGATGCACTAATGAACCAGATGAATAGTGCAAAAGCTTGAAAATAAAAACAGGACAGTTGACATTTTTCATCTGTCAAAGCAGGAGATGCATGAAAATATAGTATTCCTGTTTTAACTCCTTAGGGGACATTCAGAATTTTTTTTAACACTTGGCAGCATTCAAACAAAAGTACTTTTTAATGAACACCTCGAGTACAAAAATGAGTATCCCTGCATTTATGTAGAGTTTCTGCATGCATACAGACCCTGCAGTTGATTTTTCTTTCTCTTTTCTCTTCTTTTTTTTTTTTTTTTTTTTTTTTTTCCTCTCCTGTCTTCTCTCTTTTTGTGTTTTGGTCTTTAGCTTGCATTTTTAGCATTCTTTTTAAGGTAAGAGACAAAGCCACGTCGGTACAAAACCTGACGTTAGTTCGGTGGTACAGAATTTTTGGTAGGAGTATGGGATGGAACTGCAGTGTGGAATTTGCTTTGGGAGCTTTAGAATGTGTTTTTACTTGAAAGAGATAGGATAAAGAACTGTTGAGAGCACTTTTTTAAGAGGTAAAGGAAATGTGAAAGTGTTTTGGTAATTTTCTTCATAGGTTTCCTCCCAGTGATATCATTTAGACAGGAAAGAGTTAAATTGCTATCTGGAAGACCACAAGACAGATGAGAGCCATTTTCAGCTTGTCCTGTCCCTGCTGAAGCTCACTGAGTAGCACAGCATGGACTAGCGTGTTTCACATACACTCTGCCTGTCTGGGGAATGTACACATTGTCCTTCCAAAATCAAACTTATTAGCACATGTAGAAAAGGGTGACTGACTTTGGGGCAGCTCTGTGCTCAAAGCAGCGCTGGTGCTGCTGCGGTTCAAAGACTCAGAAGGCTTGGAACAGAAGGGAGGGATTTTAAATGAAGTTTTAAATTTGTAAGCCTGCTAACCGTAGCATTTGGTTCCCACCTTAAATGTCAAGTTGTAACGTTGGAAATAAAACATAGGTTTGCTTGTGCTGGTTTTAAGCTGATCATTGATAGAAGTGCTCTGCAATGGATATTCCTGGGTTTGTGTTAGAACTGTAAATTACAGTCAAGGCTGCCAGCTCTGCACTTCTAATCATAGAATCAGTCAGGGTTCTGATAGTGTTTTAAGGTGGGTTTTTTTTTTTCCTAAAGTGTTTTCAAATATACTAAATTATGAAGTTTTGAGTTTGGGGTTTCTTGTGGAAGTATAGATGTTACCTTTAGCTTAAAAAAAAAAAAGCCCATCTGCTTTGAAGTCTGGTGTAATAGCTATGGTAGGTTACAAAATCTGCTGCTGTTATCCAACATGATCAAAATGTGGTATTGCTTTATAGTTCAGGTGATGCTTTCAAGTAAATTTACATGCTTTCTTCCAAAAGACCTTCTGAAGGTGGTGACATTGTGGGATTTGGGCTGTCTTTTGTCTTCCTTGTGCTACAAGGGAGACACGCTCACAGCAGGACTGGAAACTACTCAGTTTATCCTCATATTCTATTAATAAAACTCTAATGCTATACAGTTGAAATATTGCAATATAGGGGTTTTGACAGGTAACCATTGTGTGACACAGAAGAACACCACACACTGGTTACAATAATAGCTTGGAAACTTCTGTTTTTAGCACTGTCATCTTTCCAAGCAGAGAGTTGAAAGTTGTTAAGTCACTTTTGGTTTGTTAGTATTAGATTTTATGAAAACCACTTAAAAACAGAAACAGAGAACTCTACATTTTCTTTCAACAGATGGCTGCACTGCAGAGTCCTTTTTATGGTGACAAAATGAACTTGTACTCCCTGTGCAAGAAGATAGAACAGTGTGACTACCCACCTCTCCCCTCAGATCACTACTCGGAGGAAGTAAGTCATTTTCCTTTCCGTGGGCTAGATCCTCGCTTTCCGTAAGCTGGCACACTTCAGGGGATGTAAAGGAACTTGGGTGATCTATGGGCTTAACCCATCAATAACAAAATGTTTGCTTGTTGAACTCTCTCAACTCTTCCTGTCAAAACAAGTCTTGGATTCAGTTTTAAGTTTGGAGGGATTAAGGGGGGAAACCTCATACTGTTAGCTTCTTAATTTCACTGAGCTTCCTTGCAAGCACAACAAGACGCTTTCCCAGAATGCGCAATGATGTGTTCTGTGTGCCAGAATGGGATTGAGTTGTACATCTGTAGCGTGCTCTGAAAGCACAGCTATAGGAGTTGATGTTGCACAGTAAATTAGCACACCAGCCTGGTGTCTTTAGGGGCTTGCATTGCAATAGATAAGGTGTAGCCCCCTAGTAAAAATTAATTGTCGAGCTCCCATTTGCTTGCATTGTGAAACTGCAGCGTGCTGCTCGGTGCAGTTGAAGGGCAGCTCTTTTGCAAGAGTGGCTGACAACATTAATAGTAAATTTCAGAGAAATATAGACAGACATAATTGAATTTGAACAACAAACTCAGGCACATCACAGCGGTGTTTGCTTTAAGGTGCTAAGTAACAGTTCTGTAGTGTCATTAATGCAGTTAAGGAGGGACGCTTGCGGTTTTAAGCTATAAACTGGAAAAGAAAGGAAACAAATATTTTTCTTACTGTAACAGGATGAAAAAAATATAAATGCTTGCTTGTGAATGTTCTGAGATGCCAGTTCTGAAATACTTCCCCTGCTTTGAAAAGAACAGGGCAAACTGATAGGAGCTGTGAACCAAAGAACGCGTGTTAGTAACCGCTTCTAATTGAATTCAGCCTCCATGAATTAAAGATTGCTTTGAACACGCAAATAAAACACCAGCACCAAAATGCTTTTAATAAACCCAAAGCTTTGTGCAGCTTCATTTATAGAGTAAGGGCTGGAATTCTGGACCTTAAATTTCCTCGCGTACACAGACAGCGATCGGACTGTTAACGGCAGATTACTGCCCAATGTTTTGTGCTGGTTTGTATTTGTAGTGCCAGTTCCCCACCACCCCCCCNAATGATCTGCTGTGTAGTGTACACATTCAACCTCTTCTGTGGGCTTTCCGATGAGTCACTTTACCTTGGCCGGTTTTAATTATTAGTATTCTTTATTGCAGACTGTAAATATGGCAGTTCCTGCAACCAACTTCTGAACTGGAGGCCTAGAAATACAGTAGGGTGTGAACAATAATGCAGAATGATAGGAGGAATGTCAGGGGCCGTTCTTTGTTGTGTCATTCATGCTGTCTTCCTTTTTCCATGAAGCGCATGAATATTTCACATATCTGCATCCTCATCCTCTATTCTTCTTGACTAATTTTCAGACTGTCTGAATTTGCATTTCACATGGTAGCTGATTAGGAGATGCCGAGTGCAGCAGCGAAGCCTCAGCAGGCGGTTTCCATGGTGACCTTCAGCAGGATTTTAATGATGATACCACTAGTGGTTCGTTGAAGTTGGCCTGCCTGCAGGGCTACTTCGCTGCAGCTAAGTGTGAAGTTGGATATGCGAATTCCCAGCCAAGGGGCAAATATCAAAGTCTGGCCCAGATAGAAGGTCTTGGAGTTTGGATGGGGAAAGAGATTCCATCTTTTGCTTACATCTGTGTAGTTCCTAGCGTTGAAAACAGATGCAGAGCACAACATGGTATGTTCTCTTTCTTTCAACACAGCCACGTACTTCTGCAGCTTGTGTAAGCCAGTCACATGTAAAACACACATAATTAGAGAACAGGAGCTAAGATAACAGGTATGAAGATAGGTATGAATATAGTTAACTGAAGAAATAATCACAGAGGCAGTAATGGGAAGATTTTTTTATGTGTTCTGTTACAAAGACTTGTGTCTTCACTAAGGTACGTGGAAAAGTAGGTTTATTTTGGTGCAGTAACTAATAAATGAAGCTTTTCTTTTTTCACTTGTATAAAAAAACCCACTGTGATGGCATCAACTATAAAAGTGTAGAAACAAACAAGTGAACAACTTGTTCAAGGATGATTAGGGGACAGGAGGGCATGGCTTATGAGGAGAGGCTGAGGGACCTGGGGCTTTTTAGTCTGGAGAAGAGAAGACTTAGGGGGGATTTGATGAATGTTTATAAATGTCTGAGGGCTGGCCAGGAGCTGGGGGGACAGGCTCTGCTCACTTGCTCCCTGGGATAGGACAAGGAGCAATGGGTGTAAGTTGCAGCAAAAGAGGTTCCGCCTCAACACAAGGGGGAACTTCTTTACTGTAAGGGTCACAAAGCACTGGAACAGGCTCCCCAGAGACGTTGTGGGGTCTCCTTCTCTGGAGACTTTCAAGGCCTGTCTGGATGTGTTCCTCTGTGATCTGTGCTAGATAGGATTGTCCTGCTCTGGCAGGGGGCTTGGACTCGATGATCTCCTTGGGTCCCTTCCAACCCCTAACACGCTGTGATCCTGTGATCTGTGTCGTCAGAGAACAGTGTTACAGCAAGATGCACTTCAATGCAGATGGACAGGTGGATAATTTTTTTTTTGTCAGGCTCTTGGAGAAAAACAAAATCTTAATATTGCTGGATTGCATATCTAATCATAGCTGCCTTTCTCTGCCTGAAATTTTTAACATGGTGATGCCAAAACATTGCAGAAAGATCTGTGTATCTTCCATATAAAATAAAATCAAGCCTAATGAAACTAGAGATGCAGTGCAGGCATTAATCATCAGAAAGTGTGCAGATGACACCAAGCTAGGAGCAGGTGTTGATCTGTTGGAGGGTAGGAGAGCCCTGCAGAGGGACCTTGACAGGCTGGGTGGGTGGGCAGAGGCCAATGGGATGAAATTTAACAAGGCCAAGTGCAGGGTTCTACACTTTGGCCACAACAACCCCAAGCAGCACTATAGGCTGGGACAGAGTGGCTGGAGAGCAGGCAGGCAGAAAGGGACCTGGGGGTACTGGTTGATAGTAGCTGAAGATGAGCCAGCAGTGTGCCCAGGTGGCCAAGAGAGCCAATGGCATCCTGGCCTGCATCAGGAGCGGTGTGGCCAGCAGGAAAAGGAAGGTTCTGATTAGAAACACTTCTAATTATAAATCCTAATAGTCAAAGATGTATTTTCACAAACTGTTGTTTCGGCACTAGAGTCACAAGCAGAGATTCTCAAATAGTTAAAAACTTTGGATATTGAGGATGAGTATTCAGCATTTGCTGAAAGCTGTTCTGCTGTAGGGAATTGAAAGCTGGGGCTCCCTAGCCATCCCCAATCAATACTCTTAAAGTCTTGTCAGCTAATATTAGTATCACATTGCTTTCATGATAGATGACGTTGGAAAATCTTCCCTTTGAGGTGTGCTTCTGAAGTTCACAGCTAAGCTCCTCCCCAGATGTGCCAGCAGGTACACAGTGGTGGTGTTATTTGCCAGCAGAAGATCCTGAGAACAATACTGAAACAAAGCTTCAAGATGGTCTCTTATGCAGCCAAGAATAGTTTTGTGCATTGTTTTTTCTCACCCAAAATGTCCTCTGTGAAAATTTCTTTTTTCAGCTGGCTAACAATGCAAAACACTTGTCTGTCATATTTCTGTCTTTTTCTCTCCTCCTTCTCCTGACTTGAATGGTAATTATTTATTTCATAGCTGAAAAGCCTGCTAAAGGTGAAGAAATTGTGTCCCGCTGCTCCCGTGTCAGGCTAAGCTCCAGGCTAAAGACAGTCATTGTGCTAAATGCACAGAGGAGGTTAAGAACAAATAAACAGCCAAACAACTTTGCAGCTTGGGGATGCAACAGGAGGTCCCTCCAGCACTGCTCTGCCTGTTGGCCAGTCTGTGCTAAATAGTAAAAAATTACTCCATCTCTAATGGTAGTCCTGACTTCAGAATCCTGCTGCCTCTTCCCACGGTACTGCCAGGCTCTCACGCTGCAGCAGAGATTTCACAGAATCATAGAATCAGTCAGGGTTGGAAGGGACCACAAGGATCATCTAGTTCCAACCCCCCTGCCATGGGCATGGACACCCTACCCTACATCAGCCTGGCCACAGCCTCATCCAGCCTGGCCTTAAACACCTCCAGGGATGGGGCCTCAACCACCTTCCTGGGCAACCCATTCCAGGCTCTCACCACTCTCATGCTGAACAACTTCCTCCTCATGTCCAGTCTGAATCTCCCCACCTCCAGCTTTGCTCCATTCCCCCTAGTCCTGTCACTCCCTGATGGCCTGAAAAGTCCCTCCTCAGCTTTTTTGTAGGCCCCCTTCAGATACTGAAAGGCCACAAGAAGGTCACCTGGGAGCCTCCTCTTCTCCAGACTGAACAGCCCCAACTCTTTCAGTCTGTCCTCATGGGAGAGGTGCGTCAGCCCTCTGATCATTCCAGTGGCCCTTCTCTGGACACATTCCAGCACATCCACATCCCTCTTGTAATGGGGACTCCAGAACTGGATGCAGTACTCCAGGTGGGGTCTCAGAGTAGAGGGGAAGAATCACTTCCCTTGCCCTGCTGGCCACACTTCTCCTGATGCAGCCCAGGATGTGGTTGGCCCTCTGGGCTGCAAGTGCACACACTTTGATTAACACTAGAGGGATTGACAAATGGATTTCAGGTTTATTGGAATAGGTATTCCTGCAGGAGTTAAAGGAACAGTCCTAGAACTAAGTATGGTCCCAGCTTCAGTCCCGAAAGACTGCTT
Organism: Tricholaema leucomelas; assembly: GCA_013400475.1. NCBI lineage: Eukaryota > Metazoa > Chordata > Aves > Piciformes > Lybiidae > Tricholaema lacrymosa > Tricholaema leucomelas. The sequence goes on from WAAF01011380.1 coordinate 289,588, forward strand.
TCCTGTGCAGCTGTTTTCATCTAGTGTAGCAAAATTAATGCACTTGCTCCCCAAAGTCTGCCATTCAGTACCAAGCCTCAGAAAAGCTCAGGCATCCTGAAATTACTCAGGAACTTGCACTATCACTCTATGGCGTCCCAAACACCAGCTCAGCATTCCTGCCTTACAGATGAGATTCTGGACTGGGGAAGGAGCAGGAGCTTTTGCACTAATAGTGGTGACCAACAGTTAATTGTGAAGACTCAGAGACCATAGAGATCTAAGACTCTGTGATTTATTTTAGTGACAAACTTTTGCTGTTATCTTAATAATTGGGCTCACCACCTGTGGCATCTTGTGGAGCTGAATTTCTTGGGAAATTGAATTCAGTGACTCTGCCTTACTATGAACATATTCGTGTAGATCTTTTCTTGCATCCTAATCATGGTAGCTACAGAAGCATTTCAGCTACACTGAAAAATAAGAAGCTGCAAAAATCTACCTACTGACACCATATGAATGGTTTTTGCAAGTATACTTGGAGGGGTTAATAGAACCCAAAGTCTTATATGCAGTTTTGAGTAACGATGCTGCAGTGTTTTTTTCCTAAGCAAGGAATCCTCTTGACCATTTTATTGCAGCTTGCAATGATAATATACTATAACAAATAACAAAGTGACTCTGAAGGAAGGCTTCTTGTTTAATGACTTGACAAACAGTTGGGAGTCCAAAGTTGGTCATTAAATTACAAAGTTCAGTTTAGAAAAAAAAAGCAGATAGTCACAGGCCAGGATTGGAGAGAGATTAAGTAACCTCCCTGCGGTAAAGACTTCTTATGCTGTTCACAAATAAGGTTCTTGAAGATCCACTTTTGCCATTACACCTACAGTGAAGTTACTGATACACAGGTGGTAAGAACAGGAGAGAAAAGGCTCAGTTTCTCCTCTGATGATAGTTTTATAGGTGTCAACCTTTCAGGGTCTTCTGCTGCGACCGTATTTACTTTATGTAGTTGAGCAGAGAGATACATGTGTATGTACAAGATTTGGTACCCTACTCTGCAGGTAAATTGTGCTTGTATTCTTTGCAAAATGTCTACTTGCTTGATTCCAGTTTGTGGCTTGAGTTTTGTGGATGTTCTGCAGCCTTGATGTCTGTGCAAGCCGAGGTGTTGCATAGCAAGCAGCTCATCTCTGCTAGTAGGTAGTGCCAGTTGCTTGCACCGTGTTCCACCTGCTGCTTTGCAGGAGATTGTTTTGCTTTGCGTATTTGTTTTACGTGTTGGCAATTACTGTTTCTTACAGTAGTTCAGGATTTCCAGCATTCTGTTCTCTAAACGTTTTGGAGTTATTACAGGCAAAGAGTTTTTCCTGTCAGTGGTATTGTATTTTATTTTGTTGGTTGCCAGAAGCAGTAGGATGGGTTTTGTAAGCCCAGCAGTCAAAATAAACACAGCACATTTAAGCTTCAACTGGCAAGGCTGTTGCAGTTTCTTCTGATGATGTTTCTCTTTAATTCAGCAACTTGACTACTGTCTTTAGAATGAGTGATCTCGTTTTCAATGGTTAAGCTTCCTGCTAAAGAAGGGAAACGTCCAGTCCCACAGGCTTTGTATTGTTAGATGTGCACAACCTGTACGCTGCGTACGCTTTGCAACGTTTCTACAAGGGCTGAGGGACACAGCTTTAAATGGGGGCATGCAGCATTTCTTATTTAACTTCTGCATTTCCTATGCTCCTGCATTTAAATGTATCTTCTGCAAAATGAAAGGAATAGAGCTGTAATTTACAATCCTCAGTCTGTTTATAAAAAGCAGGAATGAAATCCTCTGCTGGTAAGTTTGGATATGCAATCTGTGTTTCTTATGAAGAAGCACAGGGATGAGGTCACAATCTCTAATTGAAATATTTGCAGATTTGCCAAAATAATCCTACTTAATATCACTGGGAGGGAGACTGAACCAAATTTGCTGTAGAAGGGTGGGTCACGAGGTGATGGGTTTGTTTTTCTTAGTTGTTTTGCCTCTCCCTCAACTCCCCCAGTTCTAGGAGGACATCCAGGAGCTACTACAAAGCCTATAAATGAAGAACTTCAGAATTGGATAAGTAGCTTTTGCAAATGATAAACTTTTTAAGGAGTCACTCTGAAGCAGGTGTATTCCACTTAGAAACATCCTTAGGAGGTGCACCCAGTAGATGCGTGCACACAGTTGATGTGTGTGCAGTTCAAGTAGGTGACCCATCTCAGGATTATCCAGATACTTTTAAGTTCTAATGTCATAAGTTCCCAGGCATATCTTTTCTTCCTCCCCAAGGAAGAAAGTGAAACCCTGCAACTACTCTACAAGTTTCTGAAGGCAGTGAGAAGTAATGATGTGGAAGCTCTTTGGGGTTGCTTCTGCTGTACATGCACTATAGAGGGCCCAACAGATGAATGGTGTTTGTGGAAACATGGGTATTTCCAGTCATAGTGCTGTTTATTCCCTGACAGAGGCTTTCATGAACATACTTGTTAGTTTTGAATAGAATAGAATCAACCAGGTTGGAAGAGACCTCCAAGATCATCCAGTCCAACCTAGCACCCAGCCCTATCCAGTCAACTAGACCATGGCACTAAGTGCCTCATCCAGGCTTTGCTTGAACACCTCCATTAAAGAGTAAATAAATCAGCAATCTAATCCTCAGAATAGATCCTGGGACATAAACCCAATTATTTATTAAAGGTCTGTTCCAGTATCATGTCTCCACCAGTGGGCAAGTGGAGTACCAGATCCAGCATAATGCGAAACTGCCCCAGCTGACAGTTTGTAGTTCAGCCATTTCCACAGTCAGAGGTGGAGTCTTTACATTAAGTAGCCTGCAGTGGACTAAATTTGTTCAGTTGCTTTCTGAGTTAGTGGGTATTGGTAGGTTCTAGCAGCAGGAGGTCCTGCAGGTGAATTCTGTTACAAGGAGGATCACTGCCTTTTGTTGAAACCTGTCATTGTGGCGGAGGGGAGAAATTAACTAATGCGAGAGAATGTTTATAAAAATGTATATATTTATTAAACTTCAATATTTGTCAGCTCTCGCCACCCCCAACCACTGAACTTATAATACTAATATTTATTTGTACACGGTTATGAAGACATTAAGGGTATAATCACAAATGGCTAATAACTATAATACAATGACTAGCATAGGACTATT
>WAAF01011380.1:293104-305295 GCA_013400475.1 Tricholaema leucomelas
CACAACCTAAAGCCTGGGCAGGCCAGACTCCACGTGGCTCCAGGCCCGTTGTGCCCCTCTGTGCTGGCCATGTGCTCACCCTTGACTAAAAGCAGGAAAAACATGTCCAGGCAGAGCAAGGCATATGCAGGTCTGATTTCGGGCCTATGGGCCCTCCACGACAGTCATGCAGCAATGCACCAACAGCAGTTGACTCTCCTATCAGGGGTGAATGAGCCAGCAGTCCCAGTTGGCCTCTGCCTGCGCTAGTTTCAGCCTTCTGGGGTTTGCAGGAGTAGCCTTCCCAAAGCACAGGAAATTCCATTTAAATGGTGTGGAATGGCACTAAATCCACATGTAAGGCTGTGTTTTAAAAGGATTGCAACTCAAATCTCACCTTTTTGGGACAGCAGTACAAATCACTGCAGAAAATGGTAGCTGCTTGCATAAAACCGTGTGCAGTGCTTGTCAGGAGCGGGCTGGGCTGAGCGTGTGCGGAGTTGCCGTTTGGCTAATCTTTGCCAGTCTTACTAATTTGAATTTGATAATGCACAAATACTACTTGTAAGAAAGCCAATGATGCTGTCATGTTGTTTTGTCTCCCTAGCTGCGACAGTTAGTTAATATGTGCATCAACCCGGATCCCGAGAAGCGACCAGACATAACCTATGTCTACGACGTAGCGAAACGTATGCATGCACACACTGCCAGCAGCTAAACAGGCGTCAGATCATGAAGAGGAGAGCAGAAATAACCAAGTGCTTTAAAGAAATCATCCCACATCTGTGTGTGTGTGTGTGTTACAGAAATGTAATGATTTGAAGCTTACTGTTAACGCTTTGAATTGGAAGCCAATTTATATACAAGCTTTGTTGTTTCTTGTTTATTTCTGGGGGTGGTGGGGTGGGGGTGTGTTGTATTTTGTACTTACTTGCAGTTGTACAACAGGTTGAAATACCTGAAGGTAATGCTTTAAAAGATCCTGAGAACCACCCCCTTTTCTTTGTTGAGCAAGTTCAAATATATTTGTCTTTAATAACAAAGTTGTATCGAGTCAGGCCTCAGTTCCAAAACACAGTTGCACTTTTGCACATGATACAGATATTGGGCTTGTTATCCAGAAGCAAAATGTCTGAATCTCTCACCTTGTTAGTAATTTATGGAAAGTATGAACCAGCACAGTTAACTTTATTTGAATGTTTGTTCTAAGAGAAGCATAATTAATATAGAAGGTTGTTGTATTTTATACTGAGTTGTAGTTTGCAGTTCTTAGTGTAAGAGTAGATGGGCGATGGGATTAGTTCTCTGCTTACCAAATGCCATGGCAAAGCAGTTTCAGGAAAAAATTGTCAGGCTGAAAGTTTTTGTAACATCCATTTTTGTTTCGTTCCTCTGTCACCATGCAGGTAAAGAAGGTTTTCTGGGACAGCTTAAGGGGTAAATTTCAACAGACTTGTGCAGCACCTGCCTGGGGCAATAGGATTCTATGTAGTTAACTCTGAAAACGATGCAGATGCTTCTTATAGCAAAGAGGGTTCTTTTGAGGCCAGCCTTTCTGACAAGATCTGATTAAAAGATGCTATCTTTAAGTTACAGCTTCCCAACTGTTTGTGTGTATGTCACAGTTTGTATATTTTTTTGTGTGTGTGTGTTAAATATAATTTGAATGACCTTGCAGTATATTTAAATCTTAAAATGTTTGAGGTTTTGTTTCATTTGTTTGTTTTTAATACAGAAACCTTTTGAAAAGGATCTAATAGTGTAGTATAACACAAAGTATATTCTTTATAATACCTGGGTTTTTGTATGCTGCATCCTGAGGATTAGTTTTACATTTAGCAGAAGGAAATTTTGGCTTTTATGTTTGAGAGAAAGTTGCCACTCCATTGTTTGGGAAGCAAATATATGTATATGCAAAATGTCTTACAAGTACTCTATTAGTTAGAGAATTCAGAATGTTTTTATTAGACCTTGGTGCCTTTTTGGGGTAAGCTTATATATTTTATTGTGAAGGAATGAAAGTGTCTTGTTTTTAAATGTGCTAAAAATGGAGAAGGGACAGAAATTTCTGGAGTTTCAAGACTGAATGTTTTTATACAGAGCCATCAAAACATAACTGTTAGCAGTGATACTTGCTAAGAATCATAGAATCAGCCAGGTTGGAAGAGACCTCCAAAAAGCTGTCAGCTAAGTGTAAGAATAAGTTTAAATAGAAGCAGCAGTCTGTAAATACACAGAGGTTCGAGATGCAGGCAGCAGTTCTTTGCATGCTTAGATGTTTTTTGTTTCTCTCTGCAGATTTAAGTTTTGGGTTGATACAATGCTAGAAAATACAGCTGTGGGTTTTGGAGATGAAATGTGTAAGGTAGGTCAGGGTTTTGGTTTTTTTTTTCCTGGTTTTGTTTTTGAAAACTAGAAATGGTGTGGAAATTGTTTGGCAAAATACAGGAGTTTTTAAATTGCATATCCCAGACCATCAGCTTATATGTTTCTTTATTTCTTTGTTTTAAGCTTTTATTTCCATATTTTGTAGGATGGATCCTTAGTTTTCCTTGTGGCTTCTGTATATACTTGATGTTGTAGGACTTCAATGGGAAAAATTGTAGGGAGGAAGCATTAGCATCATAGAATCATTGTAGGACTTCAGTGGGAGAAATTGTGGGGAGGAAGCATTAGCAACATAGAATCATTGTACGACTTCAGTGGGAGAAACTGGGGCGGAAGCACTAGCATAGAATCATTGTAGGACTTCAGTGGGAGAAATTGTGGGGAGGAAGCATTAGCAACATAGAATCATTGTACGACTTCAGTGGGAGAAACTGGGGAGGAAGCATTAGCATCATAGAATCGTTGTAGGACTTCAGTGGGAGAAACTGGGGAGGAAGCATTAGCATAGAATCATTGTAGGACTTCAGTGGGAGAAACTGTGGGGAGGAAGCATTAGCATCATGGAATCATTGTAGGACTTCAGTGGGAGAAACTGTGGGGAGGAAGCATTAGCATCATAGAATCATTGTAGGACTTCAGTGGGAGAAACTGTAGGGAGGAAGCATTAGAGAAGCCTAGATTGACATCTGGGAACCTCTAGGTTTGTTTTCATTTCTTATCTGAGTACTGAATGTTAAAAGTTACATGCTGTAGCAATAGCTCATATGTCATAGAATAAAATGGTTTGTGTTGGAAAAGTCAGCACAATACTTGCTTGACTGCTAGGATTAACTCTTGCTATGCACAAGTACTCGAGCTGTTATTTGGGGTTTTTTTTAATGTAGTAGAACATTTAAAAATCACAGAACCTCCCCACAACACAGTCAATATCTATTTGCACTTAATTATGCATCAAGCATTGAATGGTTCCTAAAGGAAACCAATGATGATTGTGGAGGTTTTTTATCTTTATGTTATCCCCTCCCCTGCCTGGAAGAGTACATTGAGTAGTGAAAGCATGGGTTAAGAGTTAGCAAATGTGCATAATAACCATTTACATTTTTACTGTGGGGTTTTTGTTTGGTGGGGTTTTTTTGTTTGCCTGTTTTGGTTTTGTTTAGCGTGTTTGTTTGGGGTTTGGCTTTTTGTTTGTCTGTTATTTCTGACTAAATCTCGTTCTGAGACAAAGAAGTATCTGTTCCTTTTTTAAAACTGACAAAGTGAACAGTACAGATGACTCTGGTACCAAACTTTCTAATTAGGAAGGCCATTTGGGTCAATAGAACATTTCTGTTCCTGGGAGGATTGTTAGAATCTGTCCTCTAAGGCACCTGGTAACATGAAACTGCTGAGTCTGTTTGAACACTCCCATGTGTGCTCTATACTGATAAAATATCTTCTTCATAAAGCTCCATTCTGTTTTTCATAGGTTGTTGATGGTGACATTTGGCACTGCTTATTTTAAGCTGTGGCATTACATGTTCCTTGCCTTTAAAAGAGCACGTTGCATTTCCAACCCAAATGCCTGACTAGCTCCTCTTCTGTTTCAGTAATGCTGCAGTACTAACTTGCCTCATGAGTCAGCTTTGTGCTTTGAATGCCATTGCATCAAATCTTCTTCTTGTCTTGGAAGCTCCCCTGCCCTGCAGTAGTCTAATAGAAATAAAACATACAGATATGAAATGTAAGATAAAAATTAAGAGTGTTTTAATGATAGTTTTTCAAAGTTTACTTTCCTATGTTCCATATATAGGTAGATGCTACCTATCTTGTGGGTGGCTTGCTGCTTCCAGCAGTTGATGATAGCTGAACAAAAGGCAGTATAGAGTCATAGAATCAACCAAGTTGGAAGAGACCTCCAAGATCATCCAGTCCAACCTAGCACCCAGCCCTATCCAGTCAGCTAGACCATGGCACTAAGTGCCTCATCCAGGCTTTGCTTGAACACCTCCTTATTGCTCTGCCGCTCTCCATCATTTTTGCCAAATCATGGCAGACAGGAGAGGTGCCTGAGGACTGGAGGAGAGCCAAAGCCACTCCAGTCTTCAAAAAGGGCAAGAAAAGAGGTTCCAGGAAAATATATAGACCAAAAAACATTATGGGTGTAAGTTGCAGCACAAGAGGTTCTGCCTCAACACAAGGAGGAACTTCTTTACTCTAAGGGTCACAGAGCACTGGAACAGGCTCTCCAGAGAGGTCATGGAGTCTCCTTCTCTGGAGACTTTCAAGGCCTGTCTGGATGTGTTCCTCTGATCTGTGTTAGATAGGATTGTCCTGCTCTGGCAGGAGGCTCAGACTCGATGATCTCCTTGGGTCCCTTCCAACCCCTAACATCCTCTGATCCTGTGATTAAAAAAACCCAAACTTTATATAGTATTTGTAAAACACACAAAAAAACCACCAACCAGACAAAAAACCCAACCCACCTAAAAATTCTGTATCAAATATAGTCAGAATGAACCAAAAAAGTGCTTTAATCTAAACAAAAAAATAAATGAACATTTCAAGCCAGATGAAAATATCTGAAAAACAGAAAAATAACCAACTCACAGGATCACAGGATGTTAGGGGTTGGAAGAGACCCAAGGAGATCATCCAGTCCAGCCCCCCTGCCAGAGCAGGACAATCCTATCTAACACAGATCACAGAGGAACACATCCAGACAGGCCTTGAAAGGCTCCAGAGAAGGAGTCTCCCATTATGACCCCAGTCCTGCAGGGTTTTGGGTTTAGGTAGTCTGGTTTTTTTTATGTGATTTCAGTTATTTTTGGCAAACCTCACATGCATACATGAATAAAAAGTAGGCTATATAGAAATGATGTGCTCAGCTCACTTTTTACACTTCCTGTCACTGGTTTGGAAGCAGGGAGCAATATAGGGTTTTTTTTTTATCCCCTTCTTCCATGACACTCTAATGATCCTGCTACCAACTGCACGAGCAGGCAGTCGAAGTGTGTTGTCTTTTTGTAATGAGCAGAAACCTTAAAAACATGCCAATATACCCAGAGATGAAATACAGTATTAGAAGTGTCTGAGAAGGCTGCTGTTTTATTCATGCTCATGATTAAGAAAGCCATAGAGTGAAATACTTGACAGAGACTTGGAAACGGAGAAGGACTTCTTACTCCAGCGGTTCTCAGATACCTCTGAATAGGACCCAGAATTGCAGTGAATAGAATAGAATCAACCAGGTTGGAAGAGACCTCCAAGATCATCCAGTCCAACCTAATGCAGTGATGTTTGTTTTTAACAGTCTGTCCACTTCATCTATGCCTTCACTGTTAAACAGTGAGATGAGAATCCTAATGGCTGAATTTGAATGCTGGTGGCAAATGCTGTGCCAGGTAGTTGAGCTTCGAGGAACAGAGAGTTGATAACGGGGAAGAGTCAATGGAGACCTTCAGGTCTCGCTTTACAAAGAGTAAATTCAATCTGAAAGGGAGGCTGCTGGGTGGCAGAGTTCAAATGGCTGCTTTTCCAGACCTCTTAATACTTTTTTTTTATGCAGATGGAAGTTTTTCTAACCCTGCCATGTTCCCACACCATCTAGCTACTGGCAGAGCTGACCTTCAGAGGTTTTCATCTCTGGTTTAGTCTGAGTGGATAACTGGATTTTTCTGTCAGCATCATCCAAGAAGGGAAACACACAGGTACTTGGCATGCCTAAAGGCTCGTGTTTCTGAACATGGCTCAAAGAGGGGTTTTCATGGTTCTTTTCCAAATTTCACTCCCTTCCCTGAACATTGTTCTTCAGTTGATACATTCCAAAAATTGCTCCCCTTTCGTATTTACTTTTGAAGTCCTACAGTTCCTGTCTTCTGCTGCTTCCACTTCATCTGCCCTATTGTCTGCTCTACCCTTTTCCTTATTTGAAGTCCTTTGTGGCTGGTTTTCCTGGTGGTCAGTGGCTTGCTTCTTTCTTGGTGACTTTGCTAAACTCAACCCATTTCTGTCTTCTCAAATTTTAACCCTTGCCATGGGCAAGCACTGTTTCTAGACCCACCCCTGGTGACTGCTTAACTCTCTTGTTCTTCATTCTGCTTTTCCAGCGCAGTGCTTTGATTTCTAGACAGCTTTTCTCATTGCCTTAATCATTCCCATGACCTTGTCCTGACTTAATACTGTTCACTTTAAGATACCTTATTTCTAAATTCCCTTTCTCTGATCACTACCTGTTCTCTTTCAGCTTATCTGTCTTTCACTCTCCCCTGCCTTGTCACTCACTCCTTTTGGGATCTCCAGTCTGTTAACCTTTCTGACTCCTTTACTTTTCTTAGCTGCCTCCTCCCTTTATTGGCCTTGCTTCCTTTTACTCACTGGTCTGTGTTTCCATCCTGCCTTTCCAAATATCTCTGAAGTGCAATCCCAGCCTTGGACTTAGCCTTGTCTGTTTTAATTCTCTTTCCAAATAGACTTTTAAACCAGTTTTGTTCTGTGCTTTGTCTGGATACAAAAACGTATCTTCAAAACCAGTTTTGATTATTTTTTTTTTTATGACAAGATCCTTTTCAAAACTGTCCTTTTTTTCTGGAATCTATTTTGAAACTGGGCTCTGCCTCTTGCCTGTGCAAGTTTACCCTTTTATTTCTGTGTTAAGCTTAACTCATTCCTTTTTATTGAATGACTTCTTTAAATCCTTCTGATTTCCTCCACTAGCAACCAAGTTTCTCGTTCCTGTGTCCTGAAGAGGATGGCAGCTACATCCTAGCTGTTTGGGGTTTATTTTTAATACTTTGCCTTTTATTTTCCATTCATCATCCCCTAATTTCACTTGCCTGAACGTTGCTCACTCTACTTTGTCTTCAAGTTCTTTTGGGTTTACACTTTAATTTGAATGCTCCAAAAATCCAGTGCTTCTTTCCCCACCTTGTTTTCTCCCGTAGATCTATCTCCAGGGTGATTCCTCTCTTGACTATCCAGGCCCACAGTCTTGGACCCATTCAGATTCAAAGGTTTAATTTTTATTCCTAACTCCCTCTGCACTTTCTAACCTCCCTGACAATTTTGCTTGTCTGTTTTCCAGAGTCACAACCCTTCTATCTCTGACACACTTTGTCCATGGCTGTGTATCAGATGTCTCCAAGTTAGCAGTATCAGATTCTAGCCCTCTTCACTGTGTTCTTTCTTACCTTTTATCTTTACTGTTTTAACCTCTGTGTCATTTTGACTTCCTTTCTCCTTTGAAAGTATCAAAATAGACAGAACTAAACTCTTGTTGTTGGGCTTCAGCACAGGGAACAGCTGAAGAGGTAACTCCACCAAATTATCGTTTGTTTTGTGCTTTTAAGAGGCTCAAGTCCCACACATTTGGTCTTACTTCAGGATTGTGGAGGTGGAGGAGATTCAGTTCTACCCATTACTTCAAAAGGCCTTGAACTTGGGCCTTGATCTAGTTTTTTACCACTTCAGATGTCAAGTTTCAAAGTTTTTGCCATTCATGTCTTTGTATTTCCTGTATGTAGCTTTGTCTTCTCTTGTTTCTGCACCTGCAGCTAATAGTTGTCTTGTTGCAGTAACTTGAATTCAGATCTTTACCACAGCTTTAAATATGGATACACTTAAGAGCTCCACTGGCTGGATCCAGAGTGTTAGACCTAATGCTCCTCTTCATTCCTGTCCCACCCTTACACAGACTTCTCTTCCTTGCTGCCTTCTGTAGCTTGTCTAGCTGCAGATACACAGTATTGCACCGCAGGGTTGTGCAGGTGGACTGGTGCCAGCTGCAAAACAGCAACATGTTTATTTGTCCTGTAGGTCTAGAGGTGAGCTCTGTGTTGTGCTACTTCTCTGTCTATTCTACCCTAAGTTAAAGCCAAATCTGACCATCCTGGGCAGTGGACTGCAGGGTTTTGTGTGTGGGTGCACTGTTCAGCTTTACAGTGAGCAGTGTTTCAGGTATGGAAGTCCATGGATTTGCAGAGATGAAATGCTGTGTAGGTTCAGCGTTACAGTGAGCAGTCTTTCAGGTATGGAAGTCCATGGATTTGCAGAGATGAAATGCTGATTGAATTGTGTGACCTTTGCTTAGAATAATCCTCATATGTTGAGATTGAGGAGCAAATTTTTCCATGAAACTCAAGAAGTTTGAGGCTTTGGTACTGTAGGAGGCAGAGCTGAATATCAGATTCGGTTTAGTGGGCATGCACACATTGAATCACTCTTCATTTGCACCAGGATAGTATTTTCCTTTGAGGGGATGGGTTTCCTATTGACACAGAACAGAACCCTTTAAGAAGTCCTTTTTCAGGTTTTTCTGTTGATTCTTTCTTGCCAGTTCACGTGGTGGCATACCACCATTAGTTAATTTGTTCTTCTACAACTGCCTTAATGATGGGTGGAGGCCTTCATCCTTTAGTCCAGTTGAAATCTTCTGGTCATATGGAAGTAAATGAAGACATGACACGCATCAAAGTCCTTCCTGATAGTTCCACTTTCTTTGCATGTAAATCCCAGCCATGCAAAGAAGTCTCTGCCCAGTTAGGTCCTCAAGATAGAGATGTCTTGGGGTTCCTTACTTCCTCTGTTCTTCCTGGCTGTTCTTTGAGCACTTGCCTGGAGCATGGCACTGTCAGGATACTGAGAGCTAATAGGAACTTGGAAAATAAAGTGTTGGTGTTACCTTGCTTTTATGTGCCTGTAGTGTCCTATGTCAGTGTGGGTAGGAAATCTCCCATTTAAATGTAACTAGGAAGATTTTTGGTCTTGTTATGGTAATTTTTGTTGCTCTTTACACATGAGAAATGTGTGTGGTGTTACAAAGAGAATTTTAACTCATGCAAAAGGCTCCTAGTTTGCCTTTTAATGTGGTGTTGGTACTCTTCATTTGCTGCTTGTTTCATTGATTTCAGCCATGCTGAACTGCAGGAAAGATAATTAAAGATGAGTGCCTTCTGGTAAGATGTCACTGGGAGAGGGGAAGAAGGGCAGCACTCTGTGTTTGAATTTGGGTGCTGATTGTGCTTGAATCAAATTGTGGAATCATTCAGATAGCAAAGGACCTTGAGAGAGGTCACTAGTCCAAGTGCCTGCTAAGAGCAGAGTCAGTGCTGAGTTCAAAGCAGGGTTTTGGGCTTAAGCCAATTGACTCTTACAAACCTCTAGGGATAGAGATTGTGCAGCTTGTCTGAGCAGCCTGCTCCAGTGCTTAGCTGGAGCTTCACTGTAAACCCTTTTTTCATGATGTTCAGTCAGAAACTCTTCAGTGTCAAGTTAGGACCATTCTGTGTTCTGCTGCCACTCCTCAAATGTTCTTTGTGTTGCCAACAAGGTAAGTCGATATCAGAACAGAGAACTTAAGATGTTTTGTTTTCTGTAACTGTTGTTGTAGGCAAATAAAATGTTCCTGTAGTACTTCTGCATCCTGTATGACATGTACACTATAGGCATTTACTACTTGAGTGTAAAATAAAACCTTTGGCAGTAAAAGTTGATTCAAAAGTTCTGCAGTCTTCTTGTTACCTCTGAAAATCTGCTAGATGTTTCCAGGCAGAGCACGGTCCTGCCCACCTTGGTGAAGTGGAACGTTTGGTTTGTGTTTCTGTCTTCTGGAGCCTGCCTTGAGGAAGGTTGCCTATCCTCAGGGAAGGGAAGGAATAACTGGTGGTTGTGGGAACTCTGCTTTTCAGCTCTCATGTGCTGGTGGAAACTTGGCCAATGGAGATTTGTCAAAAGTGAGATTTGAGGAGGAAAATGCTTGAGACCTGTAGGGATGGAGTTTGCAGAGCTGGTTTGGGTAAAATTTCCCATGTGTTAAATGAGAACTCAAACCCCAAAACTTCTGACCACAGACTTGTGGGAAGCAAGGAATATGACAAATAGAGTCAGTTCAGATTTGACAGTTTCCTTAAACCAGAAATAATTCCACAAACTTAAAAAATTCCACTTCAGAGTTAGCAGCCTGCCAGGGTCACAGTGGCAGTGTCTGTATGAAAGTTCTGTACTGGAGGTTTTACCAGGCATGCATTTCTCTGGGCTTGTTTGTGGAGTACCACAGCTTTCAGGGCTGCCGGGCAGCTGGGATCCTTTGTCTACTTCGTTCCACATTAGTGCAGCAGAGGGGGCAGAGGGGCCAAGTATGTCTTGAGTAGCATTCAGTTCCAAGCAGGTACTGGCATGGGGTGGAGCTGCTAGAGCTGCTCCTATCTCTTGCTTCCCAGCACCAGCTCCGTAATTCAGAACCTTCCATGCTAGGAAACACAGAAGTTAGAGGTACTTTGTAAAGACACAACTGACAGACGTCAAATTCACCATGGTAGAATCACTTTTGGTTTTCATTCTTTTGCAATGACTCAATATAACTGAAAACATGGAAAAGGAGTTGCAAATCACAGTATCACAGTCTCACAGTATCACCAAGGTTGGAAGAGACCTCACAGATCATCAAGTCCAACCCTTTACCACAGAGCTCAAGGCTAGACCATGGCACCAAGTGCCACGTCCAACCTTGTCTTGAACAGCCCCAGGGACGGCGACTCCACCACCTCCCTGGGCAGCCCATTCCAGTGTCCAATGACTCAGTGAAGAACTTTCTCCTCACCTTGAGCCTAAACTTCCCCCGGCGCAGCCTGAGGCTGTGTCCTCTCGTTCTGGCGCTGGCCACCTGAGAGAAGAGAGCAACCTCCTCCTGGCTACAACCACCCCTCAGGTAGTTGTAGACAGCAATAAGGTCTCCCCTGAGCCTCCTCTTCTCCAAGCTAAACAATCCCAGCTCCCTCAGCCTCTCCTCGTAGGGCTGTGCTCGAGGCCTCTCACCAGCCTCGTCGCCCTTCTCTGGACACGTTCAAGCATCTCGATGTCCCTTCTAAACTGGGGGGCCCAGAACTGAACACAGTACTCAAGGTGTGGTCTAACCAGTGCAGAGTACAGGGGCAGAATGACCTCCCTGCTCCTGCTGGCCACACCATTCCTGATGCAGGCCAGGATGCCATTGGCTCTCTTGGCCACCTGGGCACACTGCTGGCTCATGTTCAGGCAGGTATCGATCAGCACCCCCAGATCCCTTTCTGTCTGGCTGCACTCCAGCCACTCTGACCCCAGCCTGTATCTCTGCATGGGGTTGTTGTGGCCAAAGTGCAGCACCCTGCACTTGGAGCTATTGAATATATTAAATGAATCGGAGCATTTACTCCTGTGTCCTGCTCTGGCAGGAGGCTGGACTCGATGATCTCCTTGAGTCCCAACCCCTAATATCCTGTGATCCTGTGTGGAAGAACGTCTTACAAGGTAATTTAGCCAGATCCAGTATGCATCCTTAGCAATACTGGGAGTTGTAGCTTACTGTAAAAGGATTATTTCATGCCCGGTGTGTCCTCTCTTCAGGATCCAAATCCGTGCAGGGAAACCAGCTTGACATCGTTTAGCCATCAATATGATGTGTACATCAATGCCGTTCATTGAAGCTGAGAGTGATGCTTATATAGTGGCTTAAGACAAGGTGCATAATTCTGATAGGTTACATAGCAGAATATGGGCTGTCCACATGCCTAGAGGCAGATCTGACTGACCAGCCCCCTCTGAGTCCTCCTCGAGCAGCTAACTACAGCTAAGAGCTAACTGTGCATACCAGCTAACTTTCTCAGCTTCTCTGCTAGCCTTCCCAAGGCCACTTCCCTGCAGCTGTGTCTCCTTATCAGAATGACCTAACATTACCCTGCCTACTCTCCTTCATTTCAGACTGCTCAATTCTGCTCAAACCCCGACAATTTCAGAGTAAAACTTCTCTGTATTGTTAGAACTAAAATTCTTCCTCCTACACTTTATCTGCAGATGACACCAAGCTGTGTGGC
>WAAF01011381.1:8491-20458 GCA_013400475.1 Tricholaema leucomelas
GCCCCCCCACCCCGCCCACCCGGGGCGCACCATCACAGCTCACCCTGGGGGCACCATCACAGCTCACCCTGGGGGCACCTCACCTTTGCACTCAGGGGGTGGCTTGCTCCAGACACCGTTGACATTGTCTATGGTGGTACAGACAATAGAGGCATCTCCAATCAGTGAGAAAGGAGCACTTCCCCTCCTGACATTGTGGCACCTGTAAGTCACTGATGTTCCATACTCAAAGCTCTCTTTATTGACTCCATTGTGCTCTCCATTAGCTATTTTTGGAGGGGGTAGACAGGGTATGGCTGGAGAGGGAGGGAAGAAGACAACAGAAAGGTCTTAAGTCATTTTGAATCAAAGAGCTGGTAAGAAAAACAACAAACCCTGAAACCCAAAGTGCCAGAAGGGGCAGATCTCAAGAATCATTTTGCTTGGAAAAGGCCCTTCAAGATCATCCAACCCAACCACCACAGAATCTCTTAGATTGGAAAAGACCTTCAAGCTCCTTGAGTCCAATCATTAGTTTCACACTGACAAGTCCTTGACTAAACCTAATCCCTCAGCACATCTAAGCACTGTGGTTGGAAAGGACCACCAGGATCAGCCAGTCCAGCCTTCATCCCAGCATCCTTCATCACCAGACCATAGCCTCAAGCACCACATCCACCCTCCTTTTAAACACTCCCAGGGATGGTGACTCTACCACCTCCCTGGGCAGCCTGTTCCAGTGCCTGACCACTGCTCAGGAAAGAACTTCCTCCAAACATCCAACCCAAACCTCCCCTGACACAACTTAAGGCAACTTCCTTTTCTCCTATCATTAGTAATTTGGGAGCAGAGACCAGCTCCACCCTGGTCCATCGATCCACCACTGCCAAGGCTGAGGCTAAATTGTGTCCCTCAGCATCACATCTCTGCCTCTTTGAGGATGGAGATTTTACCACCTCCCTGGGGAGCCCATTCCAGCCCTTAAGACCCTTGCCAGTGGCACCAGCAAGTTGCTCCCCAGCCTACAGGCAGCAGATCTCCACCTCAGGCACCAACTGGTTTGGAATTTACCATAGTGGATATCTGGGGGGATCTGTCTGTGGTCAGACACTGGAACAGGCTGCTCAGGAAGCTGGTCGAGTCTCCATCCTTGGAGAGGTTCAAGAAACATGTGGACATGGCCCTTGGGGATATGATTTAATGGGATTGGTGGTGGTGAGTTGCTGGTTGGACTCCAGGAGCTCAGAGGCTTTTCCAGCTGAAACAATTCCATGACTCTAATGAAAGAGGCAGCAAAAGATCCAAATGGATCATTCTATTGTCTGGGAACTGCTGTGGAAAGGTTTTGGCAAGAGGCTGAGCTGGTGTCTGGGAGGTGTGGGATGCCAAGGGTTGGCAGTTGGCAGCCTTCCACTCAGCTGCCTGACTCCCAGAGAGGGAAGGATTTTTGGTTTCTTCCCTGCAGGATGATGCAGGAAGAAAAACTGAAACAAGTAACAAATCTTTCCAGGCTCCACCATGCACCAAACTCCTGAAACCCTCAGCAGGACAATGTGACTGCTTCTCTGCCTGCTTCTCTGCCCACCCCCAGTGACACTGAAGCAGCAGATCAATTGAGGAGCTCCACTTACCCTGACAGAAAGGAATATCTCTGTCCCACCCAACACTCTCACCAATAACGACACAGTGGATTTGAGGATTTCCAACCAGTCTGTACCTGCATGACACAGAAGGAGGAGTTACTCCACAAAGTCAGTTTGGATGTATTTCAGAGCATCAGAGACTTGGTTTGGCTGGAAAAGCCCTCTAAGGTCACCCAGTCCAAGCAGCAACCTAACCCCACCATTGCCACTAAATTCTGACCCCAAGGCCACAGGTTTCTTGAACCCCTCCAGGGATGAGGACTACACCACCTCCTGAGCAGCCTGTGCCAATCCCTGTGCCAATCCCTGACCACTCTTGCAGCAAAGAAGTTTTTCTTCACCTCCAACCTAACCCTCCCCTGGTGCAACTTGTGGCTATTTCCTCTCCTGCTATCACCTGATACTAGCGAGAGGAGACCAACTCCTAGCTCACTCCAGCCTCCTTTCAAGGAGTTGAAGGGAGCAATGAGGTCTCCTCTTAGTCTCCCTTTATCCAGGCTGAACACCTCCAGCTGCTCCTCACCAGCCCTGTTCTCCAGACCCTTCATCCTGGGGTCACAGGCTCACAGGATGCTAGAGGTTGGAAGGGACCCAAGGAGATCAGCGAGTCCAACCCCCCTGCCAGAGCAGGACAATCCTATCTGACACAGATCACAGAGGAACACATCCAGACAGGCCTTGAAAGGCTCCAGAGAAGGAGACTCCACAACCTCTCTGGGCAGCCTGTGCCAGTGCTCTGGGACCCTTCCAGGCAAGAAGTCCCCCCTGGTTTTGAGGCTGTTTCACAGAGTGTGCTATTTCATGCATGCCCTGAGTGCTCCTGACTTACCCTGCATTGCAGGTGAAGTTCACTGCTGAACCAAAGTGGAACTGTCCTGCTGAGATGAGTCTGCCATTGGCAGGCTCTCCAGGGTTGGTGCAGATCTTTGCTGGGGAGCAACAGCAGTTAGAATCAGAGAATGGTTTAGGTTGGAAGGGACCTCAAAGCTCAGCCAGTTCCAACCCCCTGCCATAGGCAGGGACACCTCTCACTAGAACAGGTTGCACAAGGACTCATCCAACCTGGTCCTGAACACTTCCAGGGAGGTTGTGGAGCACAGAATCACCCAATGTGATCTCTGATCACATCTTGGACACCTTTGTAGGGTACAAAGTGAGCTGCAGCTTTTATATGTTGAATCTTCAGTCCCCTTTAACTTCTTTTCCCCTTAAAATCTTTATGAAGGATTGCAAGGGGAAGGGTGAAAAGGTGTAAGGAAGGGAAGACCTAGGCTGAGCCCTGCATCCTTCCCACCTCAGCCTGCATCCATCCATCCATCCATCCTTCCCACCCCAATCTGCATCCATCTATCCTTCCCACCTCAGCCTACATCCATCCATCCTTCCCATTTCAGCTTGCATCCATCCACCCACCCATCCCACCCCAATCTGTATCCATCCATCCTTCCCACCCCAGTCTGCATCCATCCACCCATCTTTCTTACCCCATTTCAGCCTGCATTCATTCATTAATCCTTCCCAACCCAGCAGGATTCTGTGCTCCACAACCTCCCTGGGCAATCTGTGCCAGTCTCTCACCACCCTCACTGCAAACAACTTCTTCCTAACATCCACTTTCAATCTCCCCTCTGCCACTTCAAACCCATTCCTCCTCATTCAGGGAGAGCCCAGTACTCAGTGGATGCTTCACACCAGATCACCTCATCTCCCCCCATCCCATGAGGTCCCTTTGGATGCTGCTCTGAAAGCAAAGCCAAAAGTCAGCCCCAGCTGTACTCACGCTGGCACATCTCCACAGAGCCTTTCCATCTGCCATTCTGTTCACAAACAAAGACATTTGAGATCCATTTTTTCCTGCTGTAGCCTGGCCTGCACTTGTACTCCACTCTTGAATTAGGAGCAAATGTGGTATGGTGAAGGAACTCCTCGTTGAGCTCTGCAGATGTCAGACGTGGTGGAGCAGTGCAGAGACCTAGAGACAGCAACTCCATCAGAAAGATGCTGGGAGCAAAAGCAGCAGGAGCCCTGCCCTGATTTACTCTGAAGGTCCATTTGAGGACACTTTGGTGGCCTTAAGATTCCTTACAACTAGAAGTGAATGGGGAGAAGCACAGCCTGGGACTGGGGATCACAGGATCCTGGAGGTGTTTAAGAGGAGGATGGATGAGGCACTTAGTGGCATGGTTTAGTTAATTAGAAGGTGTTAAGTTCACAGGCTCACAGGATGGCAGGAGCTGGAAAAGACCCAAAGAGATCATCCAGTCCAAGCCCCCTGCCACAGCAGGACCACACAATCTAGGTCAGGGCACACAGCAACACATCCAGACAGGCCTGGAAAGGCTCCACAGAAGGAGACTCCACAACCTCTCTGGGCAGCCTGTGCCAGGGATCTGGGACCCTTCCAGGCAAGAAGTTCCCCCTGGTGTTGAGCTGGAACCTCCTGTGCTGCAGCTTCCATCCATTGCTGCTTGTCCTATCCCAGGGAGCAGTGAGCAGAGCCTGTCCCCCCCTCCTGACCCCCAGCCCTCAGATAGTTATAAACATTGATTAAATCTCCTCTCAGTCTTTTCTCCAGACTAAGCAGCCCCAGGTCCCTCAGCCTCTCCTCCTCAGGCAGTGCTCCAGTCCCCTCATCATCCTCACAGCCCTCCCTTGGACCTTCTCCAGCAGGTCTCTGATCTCAGAGGTCTTTTCCAACATGGTTAATTCTGTGATTCTGAGTTGGAAGGGACCTTACAAATCATCCAATTCCAACTCCCCTGCCATGAGCAGGGACACCTCCCATTAGCTCAGGTTGCTCAAAGCCTCCAGTTCAGTCTGAAACACTTCCAGGGATGAGGTGTCCACAACTTCCTGTGCTCACCTCTCTGGCAGGGACAGAGAAGGAGCATTGCCCTGTGAGGTCCTGTTTGCTCCTTGCTCCTCAGGCAGCAGGGGCAGAGGCTGGGCACAAACTGCAGATTAATCCTTTCCTCTCCCCAGTTTGTGTCACTTCCTGCACCTCTTCAGCTGCAATAATTTGATGTCCACTTTACAGAGAGGGGAGAAAAGGCAAAGGAAGATGGATTCTGATCACAAAGGCTTACAATGACCTGGAAAGGCAAAGGCAGCAAGGAAAAGAGAAAGACCCAAGTCCTGTGAACCCCAGGAGAAGGTTTTCCTTTGAGGGATCCATGTTTATCCCTTGCTCCCTCCTTGTGTTCACTTACTCTGGACAGCTACAAGACAAGCAGCAACATGGAATAACCCAAGGACAACAGCACAATCCCTCTGCTTCCTTGGCTCCAGAGCTGGCATCTTCCTTTATTCCACCTTCCCTGCCTGAAGATCCCACAGAAGTTACTTTTTTTCCAGGCCTAATATCTGTAGAAACAGCACAGGAAGATTAATACTCAGGATAACCACAGCCCATCCAGACAGATCTCACTTCTCACCTCATGAAGTTCCACAGCAGCAGTGCAGGGTCCTGCACCTGGGATGGAACAATCCTCACTAGCAGTATAGGCTGGGGGATGAGGGGTTAGAGAGCAGCCCTGTGCAAAGGGACTTGGGTGCTGGTGGTGAGAGGTTGGATGTGAGCAGACAGTGCCACTGCAGCCCAGAAGGCAAAGCATATCCTGGGCTGCAGCAAAAGCAATGTGGTCAGCAGAGCCAGAGAGAGGATTCTGCCACTTTGCTCTGGTGAGACCTCACCTGGAATACTCTTCTGGAGTCCTCATTAGAGGAAGGATATGGACCTGATGGAGAGGGTCCAGGGGAGGCCACAAAAATGCTCAGAGGGCTGCAGCAGCTCTGCTATGAGGACAGACTGAGAGAGTTGGGGCTCTGCAGCCTGGAGAAGAGAAGGCTTAGAGGAGACCTTGGAGTGGCCTTCCAGAATATGAGGAGGGCTGGAGAGGGACCATTGACAAGGGCTTGTAATGGCAGGATGAGGANAGGAGATGTCCCTGCAGGGGACAGGGGGTTGGAACTGGCTGAGCTTTGAGGTCCCTTCCAACCTAAACCATTCTATGATCTAACCCAAAGGACTCAGCAGTTCAGTGCAAATTAAAGCCACAAAGCACAGAAGTCATCCAGGAGACCAAATTGCTCTACAAAATGGAATTCCAATGCAGTCTGGACTCAGAGTCACAGATTGAAAGAGACCCTCAAAGGTCATGTTGTCCAACCTCCCCTGCACTCAGCAGGTTCACCTCCAACTGGATCAGGCTACCCCAGGGACACATCAAGTCTGATCTTCAATGTTCCCAGGTTTGGAGCCTCAACTACATCCCTGAGCAACCTGGCCCAGTATTTCACCACTCTGATTGTGCAGAGCTTCCTCCTGATGTCCAACCTAAACCTCCCTTGCTCCAATTTCAAATCATTGCCTCTCAGCCTATCCCTACAAGTCCTTCTGAACAGTTCCTCCCCAGCCTTCCTGTAGGTGCCCTTCAGGTGTTGAAATGCTGCTCTAAGATCTCCCTGCAGCCTTCTCTTCTCCAGGCAGAACAGCCTCGATTCTTTCAGACTCATCTGGTATCCCTAGAGAGCAACAGGAGTCCTCTGACTCTGCTGCCCACCATCACCATTTATCAGCCTAAACCCTCCCAACCTCATGTGCACTCCAAGTGCCTGCCTGCCTCCTGAAAATGAGCCTTTCTTGATGCCTTTTGCCCTAAACCTAACACTTCTCATCTCTATTTCACAGAAACAGAATCAGTCAGGGTTGGAAGGGACTACAAGGATCAGCCAGCTCCAACTCCCCCTGCCACGGGCAGGGACACCTCACACTAGAACAGGCTGGCCACAGCCTCATCCAGCCTGGCCTTAAACACCTCCAGGGATGAGGCTTCCACCACCTCCTTGGGCAACCCATTCCAGGCTCACTTCATGCTAAAGAACTTCTACCTAACACCCAGTCTGCATCTCCCCATGTCCAGCTTTGTTCCATCCCCCCCAGTCCTATCACTCCCTGACAGCCTCAAAAGTCCTTCTCCAGTTTTCTTGTACCCCTCTTAAGATACTTAAGATAATAAGGACACCTGGGAGCCTTCTCCTCTCCAGACTGAGCAGCCCCAACTCCTTCAGTCTCTCCTCACAGGAGAGAGTTTCCTTCCCCCAACAGCTCTTAGGTCTCATTTGATTTCGTTTACTCAGCTTTGGACCTGCTGGAGGTGCAAGAAAGCCCCAAGCCAATTCCCCCAAAGCAACAACACCTAAAGATGCACTGCTCAGAGCCAATCTCACCTGGAGGTCTGGCAGCAGAAGATGGAGAGACCTGCTGTGCTCTGCTCCTGCATGGCAAAGTGACTTTGGCTCCTTGCTCTCTCCAGGCTCTTCAGCACTGAAGGAGCAGCTTAAATACAGCTCCATCCAGGGAAGATTGAATTCTGCAGAAACCAGAGCTGGACCATAAATCATTAACCCTTCACCAGAACAAAGAGGAAGTTATTTATGCAACTCACAAAGCAAAACATTCAACTTCTGAACACAGCCCCAGAAGATGTTGAAATCATTTTGTTTGCTGTGTGGAGCTGCCAAGCCTTTTGTTGAAACCATCCTTGCACAACAGGATGCTGCCCAATCCACCCTGACACAGTGGCACCCAGCCAGAGCTGCTGCTGCTCCACCAGTGATGCCCAGGGGGTCTGGGGCACACACTATGGTCATAGAATCAAGCAGGTTGGAAGAGAGCTTCAAGCTCAGCCAGCCCAGCCTAGCACCCAGCCCTGGCCAAGCAACCAGACCATGGCACTAAGTGCCCCAGCCAGGCTTGGCTGCAACACCTCCAGGCACAACAACTCCACCACCTCCCTGGGCAGCCCATTCCAATGCCAATAACTCTCTCTGCCAACAACTTCCTCCTCACATCCAGCCTGGACCTCCCCTGGCACAACTTGAGGCTGTGTCCCCTTCTTCTGTCCCTGGCTGCCTGGCAGCAGAGCCCAACCCCACCTGGCTACAACCTCCCTTCAGGGAGCTGCAGACAGCAATGAGCTCTGCCCTGAGCCTCCTCTGCTGCAGGCTGCACACCCCCAGCTCCCTCAGCCTCTCCTCACAGGGCTGTGCTCCAGGCCCCTCCCCAGCCTTGCTGCCCTTCTCCAAACACCTTCCAGCACCTCAACATCTCTCTGCAATGGAGGAGCCCAGAACTGGACACAGCACTCCAGGTGTGGCCTGAGCAGTGCTGAGCACAGGGGCAGAAGAACCTCCCTTGTCCTGCTGCCCACACTGCTCCTGAGCCAGCCCAGGATGCCATTGGCTCTGCTGCCCACCTGGGCACTGCTGCCTCCTCTTCAGCTCCTCTCTCCCACCACCCCTAGATCCCTCTCTGCCTGGCTGCTCTCAGCCACTCTGTCCCCAGCCTGTAGTGCTGCTTGGGGTTGTTGTGGCCGAAGTGTAGAACCCTGCACTTAGCCTTGTTCAGTCTCATCTCATTGGCCTCTGCCCACCCAGCCTGGCAAGGTCTCTCTGGAGGGTTGTCTTACCCTCCAACAGCTCCACAGCTGCTCCTAGCTTGGTGTCATCATGATGACCTCCTCAGGAGGACTGCTTCACCCTGGGGCACATCATCCATGAGTTCATAGAATGTCAGGAGCTGGAAGGGACCTTGGAAGATCATCTGTTCCAACCTCCTGCCAGAGCAGGATCACCCAGAGCAGATCACACAGGAACACATGAGGCAGGTTTTGAGTATCTCCAGAGAGGGAGACTCCACAACCCCCCTGGGCAGCCTGTGCCAGGGCTCTGTCACCCTCACAGGGAAAAAATTCCTCCTCATGTTTAAATGAAACTTCCTCTGCCTCAGCTTACCCCAGTGCCCCATGTCCTGTCACTGGGCATCACCCAGCAGAGCCTGGCTCCACTCATCCCTCACTTATCTCTAAGTTCATCCCTTTCTGACATCAAATCCCATGGCCAATGATCAAGCTGTGCTTTATCCAACCACTTCCAGCTACTCCCACTAAGGAAACAGCAGCTGGAGCTGATCAGCACTGGAGGTCTCAAGGAGCATGGTTCAGAGCTGAACACCCCAGCCCATGATGGGAATCCACATGGCTCTTGTATCCTTGAAAGCTCTTCCTACTCTCACTGTGTGGGGGTCAGTACCCAGGAATTCCCAGCAACAAGAGCTTTGGCAGCAGCTGTGACCATTTGCTGCTTTGGCTGCACAGCTTCATCCAAGGCTTCAAGCTCCTATCAAGAACCAAGCAATGGCCTTTTTACCCTGGGCTGTGCTTCTCCCAAGCAGAGCTTTGTTCACCACATCTGGGTTGTTTGGGAGGCCAGAAACAGTTACAAAAGCCTCAGCTGTGCTTGGGACATCACCCAAGCCCACAACCAAGTGAAGCAGATGTAACTCTTGCCCTGTAGGACACAGCAGAAGGCTTCCTGCCCTCGCTCCATGAGCAGAGGCTTGCTCACAACATGCCCCTGAGCTCCACTCAAGACTTAGAAGAATCCAGTTAATCACCAACACAAACACAGCCTCTCTGCCTGGGACTCAGAACAAGCTGGTTCATGTGCCAGGGGAGGCTCAGGATGGATGTTAGGAGGAAGCTGTTGGCAGAGAGAGTGATTGGCATTGGAATGGGCTGCCCAGGGAGGTGGTGGAGTTGCTGTGCCTGGAGGTGTTGCAGCCAAGCCTGGCTGGGGCACTTAGTGCCATGGTCTGGTTGCTTGGCCAGGGCTGGATGCTAGGCTGGGCTGGCTGAGCTTGGAGCTCTCTTCCAGCCTGCTTGATTCTAAGATCCCCAGAAATCAACAGCTTCCTGCTGGGCACCCAGGAGGTTATTTAGCACCTGCACAGGGTGCTCACAGGACCCCAGCATGGTAGGGGTTGGAAGGAACCTCTGGAGATCATCCAGTCCAACCCCCTTCCCTTGCTACAGCAGGGCACCCACAGCAGCTCACCCAGGAGCAAAATGGCCAGGGGAAAGTTGGAAGCTCTTCAGAGAAGGAGACTCCACAACCCCTCCAGGCAGCCTGCTCCAGGGCTCCAGAACCTTCACACCAAAGGATCTTTAGCTCCTGTGCAGGTGGAACCTCCTGGGTTCCACTTTGTACCTGCTGCTTCTTGTCCTGTCACTGGGCACATCAGTCAGGGCACATCCATCTGCTGCTCTGATGGCACTTTCAGACCTCCTCAGTGCACAGCAGGATAAAAAAGTATTTCTCTTGACCACATCCAAGGTCAGTTCTCTTTAGGCTATGGCTGATGAGGCTCCTTCAGGGCTATATCAGAGTTAAGAGTCACAGCAGCTGCTGCTCTTGGCTTGTTTTCCACTCTCTGGGAAAAGAAAGAAGATGTCCTTTAAAAGCAGTGTTCCCACCCTAGGAGTGGAACCAGATGATCTCCAAGGGGCTTCCCAACTCAAACCATTTCATAGTATCACAACCACATGCAGGAGCACCAAGGCCAACTCTACAACATTCACCTTAAACCACAGCCCCAAGCACCACATCCAAACCACCCTGAAACACAGCCAGGCTGAGGGACTGCAGCACCTCCCTGGACAGCTCATTCCAGTCCCTCACCACTCTTCTCCATGAAAAACTTCCTCCTAATGTCCAATCTAAACCTCCCCAGCCTCAGCTTCTTCTGTCTCCAGTTCCCTGTGAGCAGAGCCCAGCAGCAGCCTCTCCACAGTGTCCCTTCAGGTAGCTGTAGACAGCAATGAGCTCTGCCCTCAGCCTCCTCTTCCTCACACTACCCATCCCCAGCTCCCTCAGTCACTCCTCATCAGATTTATGCTCCAGGCCCTTCCTCAGCTTCATTGCCCTCCTCTGGACCTGCTCCAGCACCTCCACATCTCTCTTGTCTTGCAGTGCCCAGGACTGAACACAACACTCAAGCTGTGTCCAAGGGCACAATCTCCTCCCTGCTCCTGCTGAACAGAGCATTTTTAATCCCAGCCAGGATGCCCTTGGCCTTCTTGGCTGCCTGGGCACACTGCTGGCTCACAGCCCCCTGGGCACACTGCTGGCTCACACTCAGCTCCCTGGGCACATTGCTGGCTCACACTCAGCCCCCTGGGCACACTGCTGGCTCACACTCAACTCCTGTCTATTGCCACCCCCAGGTCCCTTTCTGCCAGCAGCTCTCCAGCCACACTGCCCCCAGCCTGTAGCATTGCTTGGGGTTGTTGTGCACCAAGGACCTGGCATTTGGCCTGGTTGAAACTCATCCCATTCATGCTGGCTCATTGATCTAAGCCTATCCAAGTCCTTCTGCAGAGCCTCTCTACCCTCATTCAAACCAACACTGCCACCTAACTCGGTGCCATCTACAAACTCACTCCTTTCCTGACTCTATGAAGGCAGCAGGGTGCAGGATTCTCCACCCCCAGCCCACCTCCCAAAAGCATCTGCCCTCCCCTGCAGATCCTCCAACTTCTTTCCCCTCCCGGACTCTCTGAAGCCACCACCACTGCTGTCACACCCCCTGCAGAGGCGACAGGCAGAGCAAACAACAGAAAGGAAGAGAGGCAAAGGAGATTTGTTTCTTTTGAAACCCCTTTATTGTAAAGAAAGCCTCGGGGGGGTATTTACGCTGAGGAGCAGGGAGGGCGCAGGGCACACAGCACTGAGTTCGCACACACTGCGCTCTGTTACGCCTAAAAGGAACCCATTAGGAAGCAGCAACGTTGCCAAGAAACAACCCCCAAATAAACACTTAAGAGTCACCTCACTGAACACTGAGCCGCGGATGGCAAACAGCCTTCGGAGGCAGAGCAGCAGCAGCAGAGGTGGCACCACCACAGCTCACACAGCAGCCTTTGGAGGAGCTCAGGGAGAGGGTTTGGGACCGATCCCTACCCCGAGAAGGTAGTTCCTGCAAGCACCGAGCTGATGTCTCTCTTCCCAAAGCTTCCCCACTGGGCTGAGCTTCCTCCATCACCCTCTGACTGAGCTGCTGGGAAGGGGACAACGGTCAGAGAGGTGGCAGCTGGCAGCCAGGGCACACAAACTCAAGCTGCTCAGCCTGGCTGGAAGCCTTTTGCCCTGCCCTCACTTGCCCAATTTTCCCCATGGGGGATAGAGTTGCTTTTGCCTGAGTGATCTCCCCACACACCTCTAAAACAACCTAATTAACACTGATGGGGACCACAGCTTGAGGACACCACTGCAGGTGCCCAAGGGTGACCCTGCCACACCACAGGGCACCACTGCAGGTGCCCGGGGGGTGACCCTACCACGCTGTAGGACACCAATGTAGGTGCCCAGGGGTNGTGATCTCCCCACACACCTCTAAAACAACCTAATTAACACTGATGGGGACCACAGCTTGAGGACACCACTGCAGGTGCCCAGGGGTGACCCTGCCATGCTACAGGGCACCACTGCAGGTGCCCAAGGGTGA